>WBMV01007112.1:1859922-1953620 GCA_013396655.1 Campylorhamphus procurvoides | reverse complement strand
CCCCCCCCTCTTAACCCCCCCCCCCCCCCCCCCCGCCCCAGGCAGCTATAAAGGCTTAAAACATTTGAAGAAAAGCAGCAATACATTAGTCTCTCGACCTCAAGCTCAGTGGATATTTGCTGGGATGTACTTTGCATGGCCATGGCTTCAGATTCAGGTTCAGAGAAAGCTGACTAGAAGATAAAAGGTCCTGATAACTTTCAGGCTCTGCAGAGCTTTCAAAGCTCTGCACCATTGCTGAAAAACGTTAATTTCCCACATAGGTCTCCAATGGATTAGCAGCTTTGTGGTGTGCAAGCCCTCCCCATGGCCTTTTATTATATTTCATAGTCACTTAAGCCTTTTGCTCATAAAAAAGACAATGCCACGGGTGATAACCCCAAAGTTAAGCTGAGAACGATTTAATTAAATGTTGCTTCCTAAAAACATTTCTGGCATGGCTCTGGCAATAATAGGAAAAAAGTGAATGCTGCAATTGCTTCTTTTTCTTCTCCCATGACATTACCTTTCAGAGCATGCTGCAGATCTGGTTACATGACATGGTTGCTCATTTCGCTTTTACACTGAGCACAGGGTTCATTTTGACTCTGGGTTGGGTAGGGAGCAGGTAGGGATCTGTGTGATCAGATTTTGGCTGCTGCTTTTTAATTAAAACAATAGAGACAGGTCCTCAAAGGGAGTAAGTGAGCACAGCTCAGCCGAAGTGAATATTTACCAAGCCTTCTCCCAATGTCAACAGCAATAACCTCCTATTAAATTCAAGCTGTGCTTTCTGAGGAGATGCACATATCTCTACAGAGAAGGGTTATGGCACATCAAAGTAAGATTCATTCACCTAAGACACACAATAAATGCAAACTTCTTTCTGTATTTATTTCCTTAGATGTTGCTCCGTTCCTTCATGCTGCAAATAATGCATAGCTTGTGCTCTAAGTGCCATATAGCCTGCTTTTACCTTACGAGTCACCCATGTCACTCACTGTCACTGCCTGATCATCTGATGTTGTTGAAACAGGCAAGTTAATCACAAGTACCAAAACATACATAACATTGGCTATTTGCTGCGGAAGACATGAAGAGGAGTGATGAACTTTACATTTCCGCTTAAAATTGGAATGCTGTTATGGCTTTGAATGATATAATACAATTATCTTGTATGTTAAACCTCCATACATCCTTCTAGTAGATTTTCAACTAATTATTCACTAATAACACAAAAAAAATAATGAGGATTACACTTAGATTGTGTTAAAACTGTAGTACAAGGGGGTATGTAAGAGTTTTATCAGAGCAAAATGAAAATCTAAATTAAAGAATCCATAATGTCACAAAAATTAAATAAGGAAAAATATGAGTTCATTTTCAATAACAGAAATGCCAAAGGAAGATGCACAAGCAGTATTATCACACAAAAAGCAAAATTAATTAAATCCCAGTGAAACTTTGCAATGGTACATTTACTGGGTAGTGTACAAAGCCATGAACTTCTCTGAATCAGACATTCCATCTCACATATAGAACAGTCAGAAAAAACATCTCACATCTGCAAAAGCAGAAACTTGCAGCAGTAGTTCACTGTACAATAGGTCACCGCCAATACTAGAACATTCATTTTCTCCTGATCCGTAAGACACATTTTATTGATGTTTCTCCCCAGATCGACACTGATTTTCTGACTCAGATGCAGACTGGCTCTAACACTTACTCATTTTTTTTTTTCTCAGCAAAACTCCTGTCTTCACTTTTGCCTTGAGAACCATCATTCCCAGACTTTGCTTTTCTAGTAACAACAGAAAACAAAACCCTTTTCCTCCACAGCAACACAATCACAGCATTTCACAGGATCATTTCTGCCTTTTCCAGCTGAGCACGCTGCCTCCTAACCAACAACTGAAGAGGTTTCACCTTGTCCACTGGACTTTCCCTGTTCTTTAACTTTACCTTTCCTGCCTGCATCAGCTTCTGTCTTAATCGATTTGGCGTAAAAACATGGGTCAACAGGAGGAATTACAGCATTTTATAACCTTGATCCATTGTGCTCCATGCTGAGCAAACAACACTGGGAAGTAAACCAGCAGACAAGAGTGTTTTTCAGACACTACTTGTCTCCTCTCTAAGAAGCTGCAATTTAGCAGTAGGCGCAGAAAGGAACAGCAGCAATGAGAAGGGCTCAGGCATTTCATACACAGTGTTTTGGAAAAGAAAACGTTATTTCTTCACTGTATTCATAACAAATGCTCTTGAAAGCACCAAGTGTAACACTAGCAGTGAAGAATAAATGGAATTTGCTTATTTTCTAAAGGTACCCCTGTGGTTTTGGACACAGCTTCAAATGTTTCTTTATCCCTACCTGAGACAAAGTAGGCAGATACCGGGGAATGTGTGATCATAAAGGAGAGATTGGTGCATATTCCCTACCAGGCAGTTATGGAGACATGCTGAGCCCAAAATTGCCAAGCAGCAGCTGCACAAAAAGGCTGGCAATGCTCCCTGTGGGTGCTGAACTGACCACCCAAATCACATGTGTACCTACCCCTGGGGGCACAGGTGAACACAGCCTGAAGTGGGTGAGCCCCTCAGCTACTCAGCACTGCACTTGTGCCTCTTCAGGGAGGTGGAAGACCACACAGGCTGCTGCCAAAGCAGTTCTTACACCACAGACTTTGAATATAGTGTACGAATGGGCTCTGGTTCATCTCAGGAGCTGCAGTCTTCTAATTCAGTGATATTAAATGAACGGCATAACCTCTTATCTGCATGGTACTTTAGATTTTTAGAGTAGTAACAAACTTCTTAACCAAAAATGATTAACTTCAGAGTAAGAAACCATTTTCTTCTGTAATACTTCCTAGCAGCAGACAACCTGAAGTAGTGTCTTTCTGCTTTATGTTCAGAGAAAAAAACCCAAGCAGAGCATCCACAACATGATGGTCAATAGTAACAGCATTCTTAAGGGAAGGGAAATGTACTTTCATAAATTGTGCCTGGTCAAAATGGGATGTGTCATTACATGACGTATGATTAGATCAGTGGGTTAAGGGTTTGTGTGTGTGTGTGGACAACACAAATGGAAAAAAAAGTTACTTCAATATACTGTTTGCGTACATGTTTTAGCAAAAACAGAAGCCAGATTAGGAAAACAGAAAACTAGAAAGGATTACAGAAAATAAAAGAGGAATCTATACACTAAATAGCTGGTTTAGGTATTTTCACAGACAAAGGAAATTCCTGACTTCAGTAATTTTCCATTTACGACTTTATTTAATTTTACTGGAGTTGTCTTTTTGTTCATGAAACTTTTGATTTTAGACTGATTCCTCTGAGATTTTCTGTCAGGAATTTAGTCTTGTTTCATCTTATACAACAATCCATTTATACATTTAGCCACTTAAATTTTCATAAGATATAGGGGCATTTTAATCCTCCACCAGTGTCAAATCAATCTCCCTTGACAGATGCAATAATAAAATACATGAATGTCAGAGGATATAAAGAAATCACAATTACATTACTTATCGGAAAATATTCTTATTAGAACTGTAAGTTAGCATCTATTTTGGTACCTAGGATACAAAAATATGGTTTTCATTTTTTTTTAATCACTTACATTAACTTCAGATACAATTCTGTCAACTTGTAAATGAGAGCACATTATCTGAAATTACTTTGTTAACTAAATATAGTTTCAAATCAGTTTGCAACTCCCCATTTTATCACACTGCACAGGACAAACCTCACATGAATATCCAGGAATATGTAGAATCAAACTCTTCAAAAAGAGAGAGATCTCTTCCCTGTTAGGAAAGCAAAATTGCAGTCAAACTTCTTTCTACGGATTTTGCCATCACTCCATCAGTGAACTGCTCCCCTCCCACAATTCTGTTTCCCTTCTCACCTGTGCTACAGCTCCAGCTCCCCCTTTCATTAACCTGGATGGAGTTGCTGGCTGCTAGGGGCAGCCTCTGCTCTGCAGGGTAACTGGCCTGGGACACACCTCTCTCTGCTCTTCCCAGTTAAATGGGACAGGTCAGGTATGACCAAAGATGCCAGAGGTTTTTTACCATCAAATATTTCGAACAAACTGCAGGAAGAACTGTAAAAAAATACCACAAGCAAAACAACCTCACATATAATGTCATAATTAAAAGCATAGAAGTTTACTTTAGGGTTTCAAAATGGAAAGATTTTTTTTTTTGTGTGTGTGACTAACCAAAAAATCTCACACAGTTGCATTCAGACTTCTTAGTGAATAAAATAACTTAATGAATGATTGCTTGCTAAAGAAAGTGAAGAATAATATTAATGAAAATTACTATATCATTTTCTGTTCAAGTTAAATGACAGGCAAAAAAATCCATGTATATAATGTAAAAAGGGACATAAAAGAAGAAAAACCATATTATTTCATGATTTTTAACTGTCTATCATGTTTCAGGGGAAAATACAGGGTTTTTTAAACTATCAAAATATTTGATAGCTTTCTTTTACATTCAAATTTCCAATTTGCAAAGCCATTTCCCTTTAAGCAGATAGAACAGATTTCACAAGCTTCTTATCATCCATTTGCAAAACAATACTATTTTCTTCAGAGGATATTTACTTCCATAATCCAGTCTTGCTAAAATAATCTCAAAATAATCATGAGTTTGATACTGGTTCAAACTGTAAGTGCTCAAGTCTACCTAGACCACATAACCTATAAGGGTAAACCCTCCTTATGCATTTTTTTAAGAGAGATGCTCAACACAATCAGCTATACCAGTTGATAATCATATGCAAGTTACTTCGGAAGAGCCAGGCTGTGGCAATGTTGACAGTCTGTGACACAGAAAAAAGGAATAAAAACAACCTGCACAACTTAGCAAACCAAATCAAACCAGACCATCAGCCTCATGGCAGGGTTAATATATTTGCATTGCCAGGAGGACAGTGAAAATAGCACAAAGTTCTTGGAGTAAAACAAAAGACACTATCCTGGTAGAAGGAATTCAGTTGTGTTTTGCATGGACTTGGCTAGATAATATATTCAATGCCAAAAAAAAAAACAAACCTAACCAAGAAAACGTCTCATAAAAGAATGCTCAAAACCCCCCACTTCATTTAGCAAATCATCAATGTAATAGACTTCAAATGTAAATGTCATAGATTATGGTAACAACAATTTATTAAAAAAATTCATTATTGTATGCCTAATTTTCCTTCTTCCATATTTCAGCTCTAACACTGAAGTTCTAGATTAGTCCCAGAAAGT
The DNA here is from genome assembly GCA_013396655.1 of Campylorhamphus procurvoides. Taxonomy (NCBI): domain Eukaryota; kingdom Metazoa; phylum Chordata; class Aves; order Passeriformes; family Dendrocolaptidae; genus Campylorhamphus; species Campylorhamphus procurvoides. Next base: position 1,948,369 of record WBMV01007112.1, on the reverse strand, counting down.
AACTGCTGTAGAGTAATGCTGTGTTGCAATCTGCTGCATTGGTGCAGTGCAAAACCTGGAAAATCATACAAGGCATAATCATTCAGTTATGAACATTTGTAATTTTAAGTAAAACCTACTTTTAGGACATTTACATTTTTTCACATCAGGACAACACTTATACATTGTATTGTAAAACTTCAGTCTTTTTTATGTAATAATTTTTTAAATTCAGTTTAGACACTGTTTCTTGAGAAGTAATTTTTTTCATTAATAGTATTAATGAAAAAACTAATTAATCCATTCAGATTTTTTTCATTGTACTTTCAGCTGCATAAAGTAATAGATTATTAATAGATACGAATTTGTGCTTACAGTAGCCAAAAGTCCAAAGTATTGCTCTGTTAGACTGTAAAATTAACTAAAAGAGGTTATCAATCACTTCTGTAAAACAGCCTCCTCCATTCACAGTGTGGGTTTGGTTACGGATTGGAGAGAATGTTTCTGACAACTGCCTAAAGTTGCATTTACCCTTTCATTTCATCAGTGGGATGCTCCTCTGTTACAAAACCTGAAAAGTATCCGCACCCTGTGGAACACAACCAAGACAGCAAAGAATACGAATGGGGAAATGAAATATGAAGGTTTACTGGGGTTGTTAAATAGTATCAATGCAGATTGAAGACTGATTACTCGTAAGGTGAAACACCAGAAAAGAAAGGCCAGTAACTTCACTTGGATTTCTTGAGTTGCTTGTTCATTGAGCGTATTCAGCATAAACATGGAATTGATGTATCTCAGCCTACAACAATGCCATAAAACATCTTATGCACAACATTTTAATAATATTATAGTCATATTTGGTATGTCAATATTCACTAAAACACAAAGATAAGTAAGATATCAAAGTAAAAATGCTACCTTAAAATGCTCCTTAAAGTCCATAGATTCGGAATACACAATGCAACTAACGCAATGTAAAAATAGCCAATGTTCAAAAGGGAACAGCATAAGAGCAATCAAAAAAACCCCTTTCATAGATTTTCAGCACCGAGGCAGGAGTCAATCTTGACTTTTAATGCACTTTTCATGTTTATGCTCCTGATTCAGGCTATTGCAAAGTATATTTCTATTAATAAAAGCACTTATGGAATGAAGTGTGTTTACTTTGTTTACTTAAAGCTAGGTCTTATTTTGATGGCATTCTCTAAAGTTTGTGACTCTTTTATTAAGAGTTTTTGAAGGGGGGACTGCATTGTTGAATTTGCATCAAATAGTTTCTAATTCTATTACGGTAGACTCAAAAGATCTTTAAATTTAGAGCTGAATAAATTGATGGTGAATCCTACTGGTTTGGGTATTCCTATGACTGAATTCTGTTAAATTACTTATATTGGGAGCCACAGTGAATTACATACTGTATTTCTGTAAACTGACTGTCAAGACTGTTAAACTGCTTTGCATGTCTTTACATCCATTAGAAATCTCAATACTTTTAGTTATTTCCTTACATTTTTGCCTAAATACAGAATTTAATGTGAAACCAGGGACCAGGTGAGATATCCTTGGTATTATAAACCTACAGTACATAAGCAAAGACATCTAAAATAGAAAAACTTCCCACCATTTTAGTTATGGTGATCTAATCTAAAACAATGTACTGCAGCTCATTAATTTTAGAACTTGCTTTTGCACAAAGCTGATAAAATATTACAATGTAGGTCTGGATAATTACAAAGGCACAGAGGCAGCTTTATTTTAGAATTATATCACATACTTTTTCTAGCAGTAAAATGGCATAAATAAATGAGGACTAGTATAGGTTTGATAAGACAAGAAATATAGGACCATCAAAACTAAGACTAAATTCTTTCCTACCTACCAACAGCACAACATTGTAAATCAGCAGAGAATTGGGTATCAGTAAGTAATTATTTGTCTCTATTAAAAAGTATCAAGTAGCAGAAAATATATTATTCCAGACTATTTCTAGACAATTAATAAATGGAGACATTTTATCTCGGTATAAGGAAAATATTTTCCCATTCAAACAGTGAAGCATTGGAACAAGCTGCCTAGAGAAGCCATGCAGTCCCAGGCTTTCTAAGATGAAGCTGAATAAAGGGCTGAGCAGCCTAGTGGCACCTGAGCTGACCCTGTTCTGAGCATCAGGTTGGACTAGAGACCTTCAGGTCTTCAGGTCCCACGCTCAATCATTCAGTGGTTCTGTGACATTCATTCTATACATACTTTTTAAGTAAGCAGAAAAGTCACAGGTACACCAACTACTGCTCTAGAGAACAGCAGTTTCAGACAACAGGGAACACAGAAATAAAAAAAGTACATGTGGAAGCAAAATAATTGGCATGAAGCAAAATAAACCTTTTTATTATTAAATTAGCACCTCTTTAAAGGTAAAAAGGCAGTAACTATCAAGTAATATTCTCAGATAAAAGATTAAGAATTGGAGAAGAAAGATTTGTATGCTAGTAAATTATATAGAATAGATAGTACATAATATATTCTCGACTAAGAACCACTTCAAACATATTGCACAGGTAGGCCGGTGCATAAAGACAGAAATAGCAAAAAGAGAGGGGATATTCTACATTATTTGAGGAAGTCTGTAGCTCCTTGCACTGCAGGGCTCTGCACAATTAACTAAATGACAGTTGGGACCTCAGAGATAAACATAAGGTCAGCAAAAAGAACTCTGGACAAACTCAAGGCTCTCATTTCTTACTGAATTATAAAAGAGGTTTTAGGCTTTAGCATAAAAGAAATAAGAAGTTCTGAATAATAGATGCAGGTATTAATAAATGACCCTATGAATAATTCAAAAAATTTAACATTAAAGACTTTTTTAAGGAAAAAAAAAATAGCACCAACAGCAGAAGCTATAGTGATACCAAAATAACCACGGAGTAAGAGATGGCTGCAAACACAGCTGTGACAAACAATGAGAGAGAAAAGGAAAAAAACCTAAAGGAAGTAAATAGATAAAAAGCTATTCTCAAGAGCAGTGACACAAGAGTAATGACAGCGAGGGACAGCCATTTTCAAAAAGCAGAAGACCTTGCAAGCAGGTCTATCAGCACAGCTGTGCCAGCAACACGAGCATCAATATTTTTTAGAACACTGAGAGCAAAAGAAAGAAGGCTAAGATGAAGATATCAAAGAGACTGAACAAGCAATAAAGATGACAAAAGGATAAATGAAATGATTGATGGTACCTGTTACCCCTTGGCACCATGAAGAATAAGGAGTACAGAATGAGTGAAAAGAGTAATGTGATATGGGATGTGTTTATGGGAAGATAATTCCCGGACAAGTGAATCATATGCTGTTATTTTCATGAACTTTTATTAGCATACAGTATTGAGAGAAGAACTTCTAAATATTTAAAATGAAAAGGAATTAGGAAAATGGAGCATATTTTGGGGTGCAGGGAGGCAGGGAGTAGACTTCTTAAAAAGAGAACTATTTTCCCACTACATTCTTCACAGTACCAAAAATGAGAACAGACTATAGCCCATTTTTGCTACATGGGTGAGATGGTAAACCAGCACCACTGCAATCCAGGAACACAGGCTGGACACTCAGCAAGGTATTTGGAGTGCATTTCAGTCGTGAATTCTGAAGGCATTTGCAAACTTATAGGTGATTCTGAATTTTCTTTGCACAAGGACAGTTAGATTTTCACTGCACATGAATGAACAGACTGAACGGGATGATTACTAAACTGAGTCATGGCCTACAGGTGCTAAATCCAATCTATAAAGGTATTGAGGCAATGAAACAATAAAAATAGCTGTTACATAAATACTATCAAGTCTTAAAAGATACAGGAAAAATTACAAATCACTTGAAAAAGCAAGCCAGTGGTACTACTTTACTCACCCCTTGTGGAGAATAGCACCTGCCATAAAAGCAGCATTAATGCCAAGGCATACATTTTAATTGTCTTTCAGATGTCCTCTATCCATACCAATGCCATCAGAGTCAAACAAGAAACTTTGACCAATATGGACAAGTGATATACTGGCCACCAAGTGTAGTTCTCTCAAATCACCAGCTGTGTTCAGCAAAAAATAAGTAATAGAATCTCTGTATTTTTCCTGAGGTTTCAATGAATAGTTTTTCCTAGTTTCATTGGAACAAAATCTTGACTAGAACATGTAGCATAACATAAGCAATTTTTTGAAAAAAAAAAATACATGAATACCCATTTAAGTTCAAAGAAACAGCATAACTTAGGACAATTACATCTACTTTTTCTCTCCAGTTTACCTTTAAGTCACTTTATGGAATAACCTAATTTAAAAGGATTTGATTTGTTTCTGTAGGATTTTTAGAGGATTCACTCACCTTCTCCCACTAATGGTCAGCCACCTTATTTCAAGACATGATTCACTAACTGAAAGAATGAGATGCTGTGGTACTACCTTACCTTGAAAAGAGACTCTATCAGGCAAGAAATTTTAAAAGCACACTAGAGAGATTTACAAGGGAAAAAAAAAGACTGAAATCATCTGTTTAATTGTTTTGGTAATTTTCACTTCATCATTCATTTAACAAATACTTAAGCAATGCCTCTTTCCTCTTTTTGACAAGCACATTACCTGAAGTACAGAAGCATAAAAAACCTTAATGCAGCAAAAATCAGCAGAAGTCACAGTTTTATTCTCACTGAGGTGGGTTATTAATTTGAATTTAATAAAGTCTTATTTTTTTATGATACACAGCCTAACAATGCACTTCACACAACTATTCATAGCTCAATAATTTTAAAGGTCTACCCTGTCAGTCCACTGCAATGTACACAATTTCCAGCCCAGACGGCTTTATATTCAGTGCAAAGACTCTACTTTACAGGCTCAAAATAAAATATGGCACAGAAGAGATCTGAACTTTTCTCATCAGGAGCAAATTGACCTTATCTTGAAAACAAATTTAAATTAGTTGAATGGGAACAATAAGCACAGTGTAGAATAAATACAGACAACAAAGTATCCAGTACTTTTCATTAATATCCCATGCAAGTATCAATTATAGTGATAAATACATTTTTTAAAAGTTGATTAACTGTATTTAACACTGCTGTATTCATTTTCTGAGCATTCATATTTTATGAGCTGAGCAACTTAGTGTATATTGTGACTTCCATTTTTCAAATGCTGTGTCACTTCTGGGTACAGGAAGGGACATTAAGATTATAAATGAGTAAAACTTCAGTGTATGCGCACCATACTCCCCATTAGAGCTAAACAGAGCATTTGTGATACAGCTGATTTGTAGTTACAACAACACACTTAAACAGAGTAAGTTCATTGATCAGTAAATTTATGAAACTAACAGAATAGGAAAGGCCACAGCAGTATAGAAAAAAAAAGAAAATAATCAGGAGGGTACAAAAGAGAAGAGATAGGAAAGAAAAGAATGCAAGTTCAAGAGAGGAAAGCAAGGTATTCCCAGCTTTGCACAATTGCACAAAATTACTTACACAGACTCCATTTTGTAACTCCTGTTGAGAGAATTATTTGTGTTTTTTTTAGATTTAGATGATTTGGAAGGGAAAGTACCGGCTCATTTCATATGTGAATCTAGTCAGATACCTTGTGCTAATTTCAGGTTATGTAGACTATATTAGAAATAACAGAAATTATATCAATGTCCACTGATTTCCACGTGTTTCAGTCAGAAATTATGACCAAGACAAAAGTAAGTCTTATGAAGTTCAAGACTGCAGTTCTCAAAATTTGCAGTCAACTAACACTCTGAAAACACCCAAAGACTTTGTAGGCATCAATTTTAAATATTCCTGGCTTGCACGGAGACACTCAAATCTTTACAGCACTGCAGAACTTTACCCCATGGCACTGGCCTGGCCTGGCAGCTGCAAGTGCCAGTGGGCACCACACATGACGGAAGTCAGGCCTGGGCAGGGCAGAGACTGGCGCTGCCGTACGGAACTTCGTCAGGGGGTTCAACTCCATGTTCTTTTCATTACCTAAAAGCTTGCTCTTTTGGTGACTAAGGTCATTATTTCAATGACGGAAACCACTTGAGTCCTAGCAATTAACAGCAATGTGTGTGAAACTACTAATAGAAGTATTAACACTCTTAATTGCAAATAAACTGATTTTCTCTGGCTTTCGTCTCCTCTACAAACTGCTTGGTCCAATTAATTTTATCTAGCTCTTTTCTGTTACTTTGTAGATCACTATCAAACAATGAGGACTCTAAATTGTTTCAGTTAATTCTGATGGAACTTAAATACTGTCCCATTTTATGTTCCTTCATTACCAGGTTATTATTTTATATTTCCATTTTCACTTTACTTTCAAATTGAATGTTAAATGCAAAATTACCAAGAGATGTAAAAGAATAACCATACAGTAATCCTACAGTAGAGTTTACTTGCTAAAGCAGGCATGGAGTAGTACATAATTTACTTATCGAAAAAAAAGATCATATTACTTCATACGAGAATTATTGGATGACTGATGTAGTAATTATAACTGTAGTGAGTAAATTATATGAGCATGATCAAAATGGTGTTTGAAAATTCTGAATTCATACTAAATGAAAATACCTCATGGCAATTTATTTAACGATTCAAAGAAGAAAAGTCAGCGCTAGAAAACAAAAAAGTTCACCTTTCATCTGCATGCAACAGTTTGCACTTCTGTGATTACCTCAACTGTTGTAAAGAACTGAGCATACAGGAATACCTGTACGCTGATATGCAGCACTTGTTTCTCCTCACTTCTTTTCTGCTGCTCATGCTTGTTTCCCAGACAACTGCTGGGCTCTTGAGTCTGAAGCAACACTGACAGATCCCTTGAGCAACTGGACAAAGAGCATTTTTCAGCCGAGGCAGGTGTGAGATGAGGATAAACTGATGGAGGAAATGGGATCATAAGACAATTTTCAATTACCATAAAGAACACTTTATTAAAGACAATCAGAGTAGGAATATCTCTGAACTTCATCACGTGAGAATATCCTGCAGCTCCTGCAAAAAAAAAAAAGAAAAGGAAGTGCATGAAAAAGTAACTTAGTGCTCTACACAGAGCATTGCCAATTTTCCCCCATTGCTTACCCTTCTACTCCGCTTCCAGCAATTACTGGCAGGACACCGTCTCTACCCATTCTAGGCACAGAGGACACAGAAAGACTTAGTTCACTGTCAAAAACATTGATTTTTCCATACAATTGTAATATACATTACAAGCATGCTGCTGTCATGGAACATTTATTGAGATACTTACCTTCTGCTTTCCAAATCCTTGCATCATTTGCTCAATGGGACTTGACACCTACATAGCACCTCCAAGCAGGAAAAGGACAAAGTAACACCATGGCTGCATAAACATGGCAAAGACTGGGCATTTGGAGCCTCTCCTCCTGTAGCAATATAACTTCAGCACACAGTGAACAATCTTCTACTAAGAAAAAAAACCCAACACCCCAGAAGCCTAACAATGGATACCAAGTTCTCATGGGCACATCCAGATTGTACTTACTGCTTTGAAGCCTCCTCCAAGGTCATCTCTCAACTGGAAATATAAAGTCTCACTGGCAAATCTTCTGGCAGCTGTCTCTACCACCACTTTTGACATGTGAATCTCACCTTGGTCCGGCTAGGCTTGTTTCAGTAGCATACAAGTTACTGTCTACATATTTTTGCATCTGGTTAAACTGCAATTGAGCCCAAACAAGGTCAAATCTCAACACTGCAAGTCATCTAATTGCATTAGCATACCCTTGTGGTGTCACTGTTAACAATTCCTCAAGCTCAGTGAAGCATTTACCTAAATACCATATTCAAAATGCAGGTTATGAGGCTGACTGGGTATAAGGTCACATTTAAATACACAGCTGTCTGTTCAGTGTTAAAGCCACCCAATTACCTATATTTCATGATAAAAAGTGTTTACCTCTGAGATACATCAGCCATGCAGGAGCCTAGGGCACATGCCTAATCTCAAACCATACCATAATATGAATACACAGACATAATACAGCAAAGCCCCTCTGTATGCAGATGAGATGCTGTGTCCTCAGTTGAAATCCAGCCTTAAAGCACACACTCTTTCTCCCCAAGGTGCCAAGACAGCATAAATGTTCATGAAGCTGGCACCATGCAGAAGAGGTTTCTACCTGTGTGCTGGTTTAAAGGTAAACTGGCAGGAGAAATGGACCCACCACAAGAGAGATTATAAGTCAGAGTTACAATTTAATGAAAGATGTTACCATAAATACACTGACACAAAGAGAAAACTGCTTTCAACTCACCAAAACCCAGCAGTATAACCCAGCATCCCAGGGCACAAGCCCAAAAGGGTTTGTTAGCCCTTGTGCTGAGACCTGTGTGGTTCCCCCGAGTCCAAAGCAAAAGGAAGTGAAGAAGCTATTGGTGCAGATGACGGCTGTGGTCTGGTCAAGAGTGGTGGTTTCCTCCTGTCAAGGTCCTGCTGCTCCTCTGGATCCGACGAGACGTACTCAAGGTCTTCTGAGCCCTGCTTATGTACCCTCAGGGAGCACCCAGTCCCTCCCCCAGGGCGGGGACTCACACAATGGGTGATTAACTCTGTGAGTCATGGGGTATTGTTGAACTGTTGATCGCCCATTAGCAGCCACGCCCCCTCAGGCCGGGTGTGAAGGTGCTAACGACTCTCTGGGCAGCTGCTGCAAATGGTCCATTGTTCTTGGGAAATGAATAGAGGGGAGTAGAATATATAGCTTTGATCACCCCCACACAGTGATAACTGGTCCCTCCTGCTGAACTAGGACAACCTGGCACTGGGATTACGTGGAAATTTACCTGGACACTCATACACAGGATCTGCTTTTGAGTATTCACACATTCTTTCCAGTTCACAGATAACACTCTGACATTACCAGTACCCCCCAATCAGCACACAGTGAAATGCAGTACACAGTGAAATGCAGTACACATTAACCTTAGGAAAGACTAAAGGTTACATGCAGCTTTATGGATGGCACACACCTGCTTTTACAGACTGATACCCCACTTAATGCAACCAGCGCCTCCTCCCAACCCAGCCCCCAGCAAAACGGAGAAACCCAGACCAACTCTGGTTTTCTAAACTTGTCCATATACTGTATTATCAATTTTTTTTTTTTTTTAAAATTTCTGTAAGTCTCACCACAAATGATCAGGAGGTTCAGTTAGAGAGAGCAGTAGAAATCAAACACTGAGGAAGGTCACCAGAGTAAGTTTTATATATTAACATTATTTTATCCAGTCAGTTCACAGAATTACTGTTTTGATAAAGTATTAAAGGCAATTAACAATACACATAAATTAACCACATGGTAAATCTTAGTCTTGTCTTTTAAAAATAGTGCAAGTTAATCTGACCCAGATTGTGCCTATACACAAAATGCAGATAAATTAGAAAAATTACATACCAAGAAAAGGAAAGACAGTAGCACTGAACCAAGATGGTAGCTAGGTGACAAAACATTAAGGTAAAAATCTCTCCATCTCAACTAAACCATATGCCCCAAACTGAGCCAAGATGTGAGGCAGTCTGCAATTTATTCACCAAATGCATGTCGACTTTCATTTAAGAGGTATGTTTTCCTAAACAGGTACAACCACTGGCAGAGCTTCCTCTAGCCCCTGAGGAATCTCTGCTTCATCCGTTACTCTTACAACACACAGACATCAGCTGTTTCTATAAAACTCTCTCTTCTGGTGCTCATGTCTCTTTTCTCCAGAGATGATAAATGACTCTTCTTCCCAGCTAAGAAAATCCCGTGGAAAATGCTGAGGATCGAAAGCCATTTCATGCCTCAGGATACTTTTGTTATTTTGCATCATACTTAAAAAGAACAGGTATTTCATGAAGCAAACAGAAAGACAAGGTCTCAAGAGTGAAGCCTTTACTGAATTTTGAAAAGGTCCCAAGAGCAAACCCTTTACTGAATTTGAAAAGATAAAATCAGAAGAAGGTAATGAAAATCTGGGGCAGGATGAAGAACAAAGGCATACAAGGAACAATGACAATGATGGCAGTAAACATTCCAAGTACCAATGGCTATCAGAATAGCCTTTCTTAGTTCTTTAGGAATTTACTGAAGGAGTACAGATAAAATATTTAAAAAGCTTATGATTAATAACAATATATTTATCAACAGATACACTTTCATAGTTCTGGGGGATGATTATGACCTGATAATAGATTTTGTGCAAACAGGAGCATAAAAATAGTGTGCCATACGGTAAGAACAAGATCTACCTTCTTTAAAAAGGAATACAGGGAAAACAACTTTGTTTTTAGAACGCGCACATTCTTTGCTTATGTAATGGAACGCTCATCCTCCCAGTGAGATCCTGGAGCATTACAGGGTTTTATAATAGGTAAGAACTGCTAAATGTTAACAGGCTGATTATTTATTTTCATTATCTGTTTGCCTGCTACAACACATTGAGTTTCGGACGACAGCTCAGCAGCTCCACATTTTTTGAGCTGTGCAGGAACTAATGAACTTTACCTTTTTATTTCTTGTGACAGGAAAAAATACAAAGTTGTTGCAATCTTGCTTATCCTGCCCCTCGGTAAAACCAACTTTTGCAGTTTGGAAAAATCAAAATGCATCTGTCACAGTGCATGACACAAAGTCACAGAGTCCATTTAATTAACTGCATCATGTGTTCCCAGTGTCTTAGGCGTACAACCGTCTTACTATCGCAACGAGGAGGCAGTGAGAATCGGCACAGTGAAAATACAGCATACACCATCCTCTCCAGTGTTAACAGATACTCAGAGTACAGAAAACTGAATACATTTCACATTGTAGTTCTTGCAAGGAGATACATAAATTTTAATAGGATCCCATTCTTGAGTTACTTTATTATTCTGCTCAAATGATAATAATGAGTCAGCACTTATAAGGTATTATATATCATTCATACTCCATTGATTTCACTGAAGCTTCTGATTTTTCCAGAAAAGATAAGTAGTTCTAAGGAAAAACATTAATTTTCCGTACAAGGCCTGAGGAGGAAGAAGTTAAAAGTAGTCACTAACTATAGCAACCACTATGTTGTTTTTGTAATTCACGCATGGGGAGATTCAGGTTATCACATCAAAATTGTTTACACCATTAATAGTGGTTTAACTGCAAAGCAGCCCAAGGATGAAGATGACTTCATGCTACAACTGTATTTTCATCAAAACTGCAGCAACCCGGCTGTTACACCATATTGGAGCCTTTTACTTTCAATTGCATCCATCATAAATTACTGTTACAGAATAAAAGATAAAGATTCTGGATCATCAGATGAGGTTGTGTAGGGAAATTGCTGAAACGGTCATGTTTGTTCATGTGTTTTAGCAGGTTATTCCAATACTCACTCACCGTCATGTTTCATCCCTTAACATGCCTTAATTCTACTCATTCACAACGTAAGGAATTAGTAAAACAGACAGCTCCTTGCCTCAGGCACTGACTTGCAGCCCAGAACACTCATTTCCAAAGACAACTCTTGGGCTCAAACCTTGCTCTGAGGCAGCAGCTTCACTCTGCAGCTGGGAGAACATGCACAAGGTCAGTTTCCACAGCTCAGCTTTCAGCTGCTACCTGTTGCACCTAAGTGACCACGTTTGCTAGCAGAGATATTTGGCTTCAACAAATTTTCCATCAGAAAAGTAAACTATTCGGCTCTGAAGTGCAGTTAACCAGCTGGGTCAAAAAATGATACCAAGCTGTAAATATTTGTATTCCCATGCTACCTTACGCTAACAAGATGTCACTTGGTTTTTGTATTGAATAAAAGCTGCTTCTTTCAAGCTCTCCTTCCCCTACTCCCTCCCCCCTTGCCCCAATCTCTGTTGCTCACATAAGCACTACCAAAAGCCATCCTGCTTTCCATTGACATGAAATTGTTAACAGAACTAGTAGCTTTCCAGTTTGTAGGAACGTTGTGGCGACTTCTACTTACTTTTGTGTTGGAAATCTAAATACAATCGCATGCATCATCATTGTTGAGACACTGGGGCCCATGAGAACATGTGCACCAATAAGGACCAGGAGCACTGCCCTCCTGTGTGAGCTGTACTGTGCTCTCCCACTCACGCTATGCCCCCTCGTGAGGAACTGGGGAGCACAGGCAAGGAGACAGTGAACTCTGCACCCTCTTGTGAGAAAGAAATAGTTTCTGTGTTAGTGAAAAACACACCCCAGGGAGCTGAGGAAACTAAAGACAAAAAGCCTGACAAAATTTACAGTAATTAAGAAACTAAAGCACAGACAGATTAAAAGACCTTGCCCAAAGCCTCTCCAGCAGATTGCATCAGAGATGGAAATTGAATATCAAACACAAGACTTTTTTTTTTCCCATCTTTTTTCTTTGAGGTACTAGAAAGCATAAATCATTTCCTTATCACCAGAAATTCCATAAAACTTGACCACTCTGATCACAATACTTAAATCCACATTTTAAGGACATAGTGTCCCTTGAACACATGCTTGGCTTTCATTTAATTCAAGAGGCACTGCACATGAATACATCAGAACCGTATATTAATTGCTACATTTGCAACATTTTAAAACAGATATGCCACATTAATATGCCTGCCTTTATTTCCTCTATCCATACAAAGAAACAAATGGTGCAAATCAGTATCAGCTGCGATATTAGAGTATCAGGTATTCAAGATTTGGAATGAAAAATACGGAACGTTGTATGGACCATAAACCTGACAATAGCCAGGTAGGGAAGTGGGTGTGACCATGGGAGAAGTTAAGACAAAAGTCAGTGTGGCACACAAACTGAACACCTAACTCTTGTTTCTCAGAGTACTGCATGTGGGAAATAAGAATCTGGTTGTAAGTAGATTTCAACAGGTAATGGAAAAACAACGTACACAGCCTCTACTGAGCTCTGGAATGAGCTGCCACGGGAGCCTCTTGGGGAGGAAAGGATCGAGTGGTGCACAAAAGGATACACAAATACATGGACAACAGATCTCTAACTGGACAGTAAAAGTAAAGGTATATACACTCCAATGATCCTTGACAGTCTAGCAAAAACCCAGAATGACTACACTCCTCTACTTTCCTTGGCAAATGTACACTAAACGTATAGTTAGTGTACATTTCAGCTGTCCCCTGGAGCACCTTTACAGACATGTTCCTACCTACATGAGATTTCAGCTTCCTGTACTGTGAAAGGAGTTCAACTTTCCCTGGCAATCCAGGGTTACATGGTTTTCAAACAGAATTTCTGGGAGATGATGCTGGAAATGGAATTTCTAAGGAAACTGAGCCCACAAATACAATGAAAACATTAGAATGATTGTTCCCTGAATCATGTACAAAAAAAGCTAAGCTCTGCGGCATCTCTACATTATTTTTCATAAATGGAAAATACTCTTCACGCTCATTGCCATTATTTTCTACAGTACAGAAGCAAACTCATTGGAGAGCTTTTGCATGAGTGCACCTAATTTAATGAATATACTGTCACCAATATTTTTATATACAGAGCGGGGATTTGCAGTTTGCATATGTGTACAGTAATGATTCCATACATGCTTACACTTTCTAAAGTAAATCTTCACAAACACTAGAGGAGGATTTAAGAAGCATAAGCATTTCACTTTTGCATATAATTCTGGAACTGACTTTTTTCTAGCCCACAGAAAACAACTTCATGTCTCATTTTAGGCCACTGACATAGTATTTTCAGGCTTGAGACACAAGCCTCCCTTAATTTCTATAGCACCAGGATCTATTCCAATATTAAATAAGAAAATGTGAAAGCTACTCATATGAGAGGACTACTCTGAGCCAAGACTTCAGGGACTGGCTTTAGTCCAAGCCCTAAAGAGATGTCTTAAGAAAAAAGAGGAAACTAAAAGCCTCAAAATAAAGTTAAAATAATTCAGCTTTGCCTCCTGCGTAACACTTTCTTGCTTCTTATGGAAAGGTTCACAGTAAGAATCCTATATATCTATATTCCTTATCCAGTTTCTTGTCTGTATATACTTGTCCTTCAACTTGCATGCCTTCAAGACTGCTGCTCACAATTTAGGTTACACAGAAAAACTGGGATATATGCAGAGCCTTTAAAGAAACCATATCCCAGTTGTGCTTGTCCACTAAGTCTGTGAAAACACCTGCATCAGTTCCACTGGCACTTTTCAAGCTGCATATAAAGTGAAACACAAAACTTATGGAGATCACAAAGAACAGTTCTCTAAACACAACAGTGATCTTAGTATGACACAACTCCAAAAGCAGTAGGAAAAAAATCCCTCAACTGCTGGCTATCCTCTAGTTAATGCAGCCTGCCATGTAATTAACACTCATCATCATAATGGTTTCTTGACAATTTATACTTAACTGGTCAATAAAATCCCTGTATTGCTACTTAGAATCAATAGGTTATCAGACTCTTAAAATCTGAAAAATTAAGTAAAACATAACATAGGCAAAGGATATAATAAAAGTAATTTTTTAAAATTACCTCAATATGAATTTAGAAGCTTTTTATTATAGCATTTTCGGTCATATTTAGTGGTTTATCCAAGTTCTTTTTACACAAAGGATGCACCAGAGTAGTAACTGTTAAGGACAAATCTTGAATTCCTCAAGGATGTTACCTGTGCTCTCTGAAGATCACCGGCTGAGAGGTGAAATGGTGACCTGTTAACTGTCATTCCATTAGGCTATGAATATATCAAAGAGCAGGAACTCAGCCAACAGAACTTCATCTTTTCCTTTCCAAAATTGCAAGAAGCAATTATTCACTCCTGCTTTAGCTTTTTCCTAACCAAGTTAACTTATTTCACAGAATCATGGATCTTTGATCCTTTTCTTAAAAGCATTCCTGACTTGAGATGAAATGTTTCTTATTAAATCTAGTTAAATTTAATATTGTAATCAACACCAAATTCTTAAAAAAATAATAAAAACCTCTTAATTTAAAATTTACTTTTTTACATGAAAATAGGCATTAACTCTACTTTAAAGCTCATATAAAATATTATTCCTCAAATGTCATGACGTGGCCACGTCATGTTTATGCTATGTTTGATTAAATACCAATGAAATACTAAAACATCATTATCCAGTTTTTAAGCTCCATACCAGTGGAGGACAAGAGAAAAATTAAACCTTCATATAATTTCAAATGTAATTGGTAAACATAATAGGAGCCCAATCCAAAACCCACTGATGGAGGTCATGGGAGTCTCCCCATTAACTTCCAGGGTTTGGACTAAGGAACCAAGATAAATATGAGAAGTGAAAGGAGGAGAAATTAAAACTTACCCATGAATTCAATTCCTAAATGGTCAGCTGTTTCCATGAAAGCATGTAAAAGAAAAAGGAGAAAAGAGATGGAAATGTTAACACCAGACTAAAATGTAAATATAACGTTTATCATCACTGGTAGCATTCAGTATTTCTATGGCAGTGCTGCAGAAGGCAGTGTGGGGTCAGGGGCCACTGTGTGGGTGCCGGTCCAAAAGAAAGGCACAGACCTGCCCTTTGAAGGGCAATCCTAAGGCAAGAATTCAGGGCACTCAGCTGTCACAAGGGAAGTGTATTTGAGGAAGGGCATGAACACCTTTACTTTATACTCAACTGAAATGCCTCAAAAGGATTTGGTTTTCTCATCCTCCTCAAACTCCTCTCTCAACATGCTAACTACCATCATTAGTTAGACAAGGTTCTTGTTTTCATTTTCTCTGACAGAGATCAAAACCTAAAGAGATGAATGGAAGGCTTTTAGTGAGTTTTGCAGCTCACACAACACAGCAGCCACACTTGCACCCAACATGACTGCAGATCTGCTGTACAACAAACCAGGCAATAGCAGCCATGGGCCCTACTCAGCCATGGGACATGTACAATGCAATCATTTCAAGACTCTCAGAACTGAAACAAAAATGTTAACGCTTTTAGAATATTGTCTGAATTACCACATGGACTTGTAAACATTTCAGGACCCTTTTTTCATGTGGTGAATTAGGATATATGTCTCTAATGGACAGATTTTTAGTGCAAAGTAGATTTAAATTTACATAAAACACTCATTAAATTTTAAGCCAACAGGAAGAATGTTTAAGTTGATATGCAATTAAAGAAAAACAACTCTCCATCACACAGGGGCAGGACTACAAAAGTGTTAATGGACTTTTCAGAACTGAGTGTGCAAAGAGAAGTAGCTTCAAGTCCAGACTGAAAGTGTGGAAGATTAGAAATTGAGAAAGGCTGCAAAATACAATTGTCTTCTACACTAGACTTGAAATACTTTGGTTTTCCTTGGAAATTAATAATTGGCATTATAAAGAATAAAGAAAATTTGTTTTGCTGTTTTGTGCTTTTTTTTTCTGATGAAAATAGAGTATTTCACTTTAAAATATATTTAAAGCAAAATATTTTAACTGTGTTTTTCTTCCTTTCAACTTATAGTCACATCTCCTTAATACAGCACAGATTAATACATGATTTTGCCAAAGTTTCCAAAAGGAATGTGTGCAGAGAGAAAGGCTGTAGGAAAAGAGCAGGGCAGGTACAGGAAAGCAAGAGCAAGAATGATGTATTAGCTCATGTTTGGAGCTGAGGTACTACCAGGAGATCTGTGAAACACTCCGTTCCATTAACTAACACACTGCAACTTCCAAAAGTCCACTTAAGAAGTACACAGCAAAGCTAAAAAAAGATTTTCCAACATAAACCAACAGTTAGTTTAAACACTATCGCCAACTCTGGTACCTGTGATGAGATTGTGGAATATTTGGGTTTCTGTTGAAAACGCTCAAAGTGCTCACCTTTTACAGCCTTTCAATCCCTCCAGGAGAAGGCACAAAGCATAAGCTTGCTCAGTTCATTTAACATACAAATCTATACAACAGTTGCTAACTTCCCTATTTATTTTCATGCAGAAGACACAATATGCATCTCAAAAGAAAAGAACATAAGATGATGCCATGTGGTATAAATACTTTACTAGAATGGTGTTGGGAAAGGCAAGATTAAACAAGTTTAGTGACACCCTAATGAATCTTTCCCTCTGCTATTAAGTACATAACTCCAAATCATGGATGTATGTATTCCACATTACAATCTTTTAAGCCGTTTTCTTGCATTCCTGTACAAATGTCATGTACAAACATCCCTAGCACATCTGACAGAGAAATGCCATTTTTATAAGAGCATGAGATCAGATATCTCATAAGTGCATTAAACATACTGTATTCACAGAGATTTGTAGCTTGTTCTTTTCCCCTCTAATTTTCTGTGCCTGCAGTGAAATCTGGAAATATGATCTGCATGGAATTCACATCTTTGCAATCCTTCTGTAAATTAGATCAAAATGCAGTTGAAAACTGTTTACCTTAAAAAATGATAACAGAGATCAAAGCACCATAATCTGGTCTCCAAGGAACTAAGGCTATTGACACATGAAGTAAGATCACACAATATCATCTTTTAAGTCCGTGTAGAACAGCTGAAAAGACAATCCTCCTTTCCTAACTGGGCTATACACATTCTCTACATTTGGAACCTGTAATCTCCCCTTTGAGTTCACTAACATGGTTAAAACCCGCTTCCTCAAAAAATGCGTGCAAAATATTCCTTTAAAAAGATGAAAAAAAAGTATTTCTGTTCACACTTGAGCGGCTTATACCTAAGTGAGAGTCAAGGGTATACGTAGCCTTCCTGGGAAACGTGTTCAGCTGGAGAGGGTGGAAACATGCCAAGTTGTTTATTTTAAATATCTCATGTGCCTGGAAAACAACTTCAGCAACCAGCATAATATATATAGCTGACAAAGCTGATTTACCCAGCTTACAATGAAAGGATGTCCAATGGGATAAACCTTTACAATAATATATCCAAGCTGCCAATCATTAAACGTAGTTCAACAAGCTCTGGGAGCAGCTACTTGGCAACAGAAAACAATGAAATTGTACGTCTTGCAGATGTAGCACGTGCTGGCCCTGGTTATGACCATCATTAAGCCGCCCCTTGGTGAGCAGGCACCGGTCCAGAGATCCCTCTCACTTGCACCTCTGTGGTGCAAATACATGATTCTGCAAGTTTAAGTTCTGGAGACAAGCTTTCCGCCTCTGAGCAGCAGCAAGAAAACCTCCCAGCAGGTCCATGCCAGAGCCAGGAATGGCACCGGGAACTGCACAGCAGGGGAATGAGGGAACTGAGCTGCGGTGCTGACGTGAGACTGAACCAAACCCTACAACATGAAGGATTCACCTCGGCGTGCCACGGTGTGACAAAGGACTGTTATAGCAATATACAGTCATAACATAGAAATAATAAATTGCCTGCAGAGCACTTCCCTAGACACAGCAAGGGCAATACCAAATAATTCACCATCAAGAAATGCAGTTTCTTTAAGGACTCAGTTAAAAAAAAAGTATATGAGAGCTATTAATGTGTTGAAGCGTGGGTGCTGCTCCACAAGATAGGGTCATTAACCAAATAATGCAATTGTATTTTATTTTTGTTATTGTGATTTCTTCTTTCTGTTTGGTATTGTTATGTTCTTAGAAACTAATATATTTTTCAGACAGGACGATCATTTACTTTTATACTTTATAAATATTTCTGTATTTTCTTCTTGTTGTGGGAACAATACTGTGCCTTATGGTCCTTGCACTATGCAAATTTGTTGCTAATATTAAAGCCCATTTGATTTGTACTTCATAAATACTATAAACACCTGGGAATACTTTATAGCAAGGATGAGAAGATAAATTTGCAGTCACTAATGGATTAATTTATTTATGCTTCACAAAAAAACATATAGCCTTGCGTCTGAATTGTGGTTTGCTGGAGGTTTTTCTTAGTCATATTAACACTAGCAATAGAAATATAAACTCAACATGTAAATCTAACTGATTTATAAAAGAAAAGTATTGGACAAGTACTCACTGTAAACCACTAAAGATATTTTAATGTGTTCTAAGGATAAGCTGACTTTGACATGAAGAAGACAGCATTAGGAAATCAGTACAACAGCAAAGTATTTTCCTCTGCAAATGAAATTTATCGCTTCCAATAAACTCGTAAGATTTGTTAAATTGTCCTTGGTACATTATTGTCTTGAACACAAAATGCAACATGATAATATGCTGCAAGCTACCCTGGGACAGCTCACGTACTCTGAACAGATTATCTGTCTGGAAGGAACAGGACAAAATTTAGCTCTTAAGTATTAGACCAATAAAACTTGGTCAGAAATAAAGAAAAATCCATTAATTCAAAAGGCAGCTAGATTAGGATGCTACCTAAAGATACAAACTGCTGCTCTCTTTTCCATTATATTTTATCATGTTTGACAGTACACACTTATCAGCTTATTTGTATATTTAATGAAGTTAAAACAATAATCAGTTACAAATATATAAATTTGAAAATATGGACATAAAGCAATAGGACAAGGCATTTCTCTATTCAGTAGGAAGGGTACATTGCTCCCATTTTCTCTCTACATTTAAACAGACTAATGCTCTCTGAGGTTGACTTATTTTTTTTAGCATCAAAAAGAAAAAGCAACAGCATGTACTAATGTATTTTAAAAATCTCAGTAATTAAAGAACATGAAATTTTATTTTGTTGTTTGTGTTAGAGAAATTCTAGTAAGTTGTTTCTGTAATTTATTTACACAAAAGTAGTCTTCAAAACATGGGGGGAGGGGTTGGGAAGCTGATTGTTTGGGGACATCAGAGACATAAAAGCAAAATAGTTCAACTACTGATTTTTTCAAAGTATCTTCACTGAAAGACATGACAGAAAAGTCCCTCAGTAAGACCTTTAAAAATGGATGAAACTAAATCCTGAGGATGACCTTGAATCAATCGTACCTGTAGCCTCCTTTTATCCTCTCTGACAAAAAGGACTACTGAAATTTTTCCAAACAAAAGATTTCCCTGCAATAGGTCGGCTGTTCACACTTTACCTGATGCAATAGTAAGTATACAGAATATACGGGTAATACGGCCTGTCTCTGTCAAGACACGAAAATGAAAATCATACATATATGCATCTTTTACAAGATACTTTTTCTGTTTTTGATGAAATTATAAATCACAGTTAAAGAAATGATAACAAGGAAAGAATGCTGGAAATCTATTAAAAAAAATTACAATCTGCTATATTCTCAGTGTAAACAATGAGAAAAGATTTACAGTCTCAATTTGCATAGATACAATTGATTTTATTTTAAACCAAATTAACGTCCTCAATCTTCAAAAATAAATATTGAAGACAACATGTAGAGATTAAATGCATTACCCATTTCTTCTTAAACGGGGAAAAAAAAAAAAGCACAGGAGGCAAAAGACTGGGCTTGTTGTGGATATTTGTACGGCTCTGGAGAGGCTCTAACACAGCCTCAGGACAGAATCTCCTCACCCACTATCAATTCCATACCAAAGGAAAATCTGAAAAACATCCAGCAAAGCCTCTTGCTATAGAGATTATACACAGTGCTGAATAATGGAATGAACTGTTGATTTTCTTTCCTTTTGAATGCTTAAAGCCTGTGGCAGTCGTTTCCATCACAGAAGTGGAAAGATTGTTTCTAACGTGGGCAAATAAAAGCAATGCCTCCATCTTCAGGGTCAAGACAAGTTGGAAATTTCAACTGCTTGCCTCACCTGCAGCACGCAGACTCAGAGGATTAAACCTGCCTCTTTTCTATAATTTTTAAGACCCCAAATTATTAATCTCTGCAGGTCTATTACTTCTCTTTGAGGCACTAGGTTGGATATTAATGAAAAGAACGTAGACTCACCAAACAATAAGCAGTCTCTACTGATATCCATAATATTGTAAATCAGTACAGATTAATTTTTACTACTATAGCTATAAATTCAGCAGAAAAAAATGTGTCTAATTTCAAATCAATGAATAGCCTAATGAAATTGCCCTATTAAACTTACTAAACACCTGAAGAATTTGTTTAAGAAATTTGTTTAATTCATTCTCTCAGATCCAGGCCAAAATGTTTAGCAACAGGTGTCAAACAAATGCAGCAATATTTTATTTTTCTCTGAATAACCCATTGTTTTCAGCAATGAGATGAGAGAGAAGGTAAGTAGTAGCTGCTATTGCTATATACAGATATATTTTTACTGATTTACTTAGCATTCATAAATCAACAGAACTGCTAAACACATATAAAGACTTTAATTCATCACAGAATATTAGCATGTAAACAGTGCATCCACACCTTGTCTCCAGTCAGACAACTTGGAGATGTTTTCTTATTTTATTTGCCAAAAATGTAATGCTGTTTCTATGAAAATTAGTAACTACATCAAATGTAAATGAAGCTGCCCGATAGACCTCATAGCTCAGAGTGACAAGGTTATTTATGAAGTGTTCTCTGAATACATATTGAAAGTGATAAACCAGTGTGAACACTCAGATCAGCCTCCCCTGGCACAATGAGACTGCAGTAAACATTACACATTACAGCCTGGTTTCTTGATTACTGATATTAGCATAAACTATTACAACCAATGATTCTGATAGACATTGCCGGAAAAATCAAGATTTTTCTGATATTATGCAGTTTTCACAGACCAGTAAACCCCTGTATTAGCATTGGAATTGCAAAAACTGTCATTTTTCTTTTATGTTCCTGTTTCTTACTCAAGCCTATAATCTTCTGTAAAGTTTCTTCCCCCACCCCCCTGTTTCCTTGGCTCCATACATCACATTTATTTTATATTGCCATCTCAAAGTTCAGCCTCACATATCAGGTTTTCTGATTGTGCTAAGGAGTACACAAAGACAAAACACCAATGCAGCTATATGACCTACAATTTTGAATTCTTTTCTTGGTTTCCACAGCACATATAACAACAACCTTTGCCCCATGGTCTCACTTGCCTAATGGGTGATTGTGACTCTGCCACAACTGAAGAACCATTGGAAGAATTAGGCTGTGGAGAAATATATTCTTTTATCCATCTGTATCATTAACACAATGGTTCCTAGAGAGTCAAGACTTGCACTGAATAAAATCCTGGTCCAACTACTCAAGCCTGATCCAGGTCTGCACTGTGGCATCACGCTGCCTCTGCAGATGGACCTGCCTTTATCTGCAGGGCTGCTGGGGCTGAATGCATTTAGCTACATTGAGCTTAGATGTTTTAAGTCATTAAGCACTTCCACTGAATTTCAGTACCAATTGGCATGGTTAGTCACGCAGAGTCCTCTGAAAATGCCAGCCCCTACACTGGCAAGACCAGTCCTTTCCCAACTATGTTGTGATGAAGTCTCATAAAGCTAAATATCAGATGGGATGGGAATCATATTTATTGTCAAAACCCAAAAGCATATTCATTACTTCCAAAACATATGGTCTGGAACGTTTTTGGACCACATGTATGAATTAGATTATTTATCTTGTCATAGGTGTGAAAGATTTCACTTGACTGCAGCGTTCTGCAGGAAAAAGAATCCTATTGTGGCTAAATAAACGATGCAAAGTGCCAATTAAGATGGAATAAGTCTATGAGTTTCTTAGAAATTACTATAGGGATTTTTGCACTATTATTTCCAAATGGGTGTTTGATAATATGTGTCTGTAAAATATAGCCAGTCTCACAGAAACATTAAATGAATTGCTAATAGCTGCCATATCTTACCAACATATGACATTTAATAAACATTTTTCATGCTAAATGTTACTTTATTCCTTCCACAGATCATTAAGCTGTCCTTCACTTGCCTGCTACAGGAAAATGTTTCAGATGCAATCCTGTTTACTGCTCTCTAAAGGCACAGAAAATTTTGTAAGTTTTTGCCAATTTCTTAAAACCTAATTACTTTCTTCAACTTTAGGACATGGAATGTACATCAATTTGTGAAAAAAATACAGCTTTATTTTCTAATGTTCCAAGTAGTCAAGTAATTTAATTCTACCACAGTCAAAAACCAAACAGGCAGCAGCAGAGTACAGGTATCTACACCAAGATTTTACAATACTAACCAAAGGTTTCAGTGGCTCTGAACTATACATTTCCAATGACAAGAAAGTTGCCATATTTATTTATACACATACTTAATTGCCTAGATAAGTGGTCTGAGTTTTGCACAAAAGGACTTGAATGACTCAAAGATGTGGGACTCTCACGTTTTTTGAAAGATGCTGTTTGGGTAACTACATTTCTTTAGGAATATAATTTTGACAACAGCATCCATATTTGCTGCACACAGAAGACACTTTCTTACATTGCTTCATTTTAAATAATGTAAGATGGAGAAAGAATTACTTGAACTTACTCCAAGTACTCTGTGCATGTTTCTCGCACGTCATGTAAGTGACCGCCTCATTTCCAGCAGTCCTGTATTACAGGCTCAGAAGACAATAAAAGAGTATAAAGTTTTAATCAAAATTTTATCAATGTTTGCAGAATTTGCTACCTTATGGGCTCCCTGGTCCTCTGTGCAATAGGTACTCCTGTACGTGAAGAGTCTCTCAATCCACGTTCCTGAACCATCACAGGTTGAACACCAAGACCTCCAATGTTGTTCCAAATTTTACTGAGAGTCCCTTCTCTAGGAAACCAGGCATGAAAGTCCCTTCATGCCTCAGATCCAGCTGCAGGTAGGCAATCCATATGCGTGGGATGCTTAAAAGGGTTTCATTTAAAAGAGGGTGTTTCATGCTCTGCAGATCTGCCCTATTTAGTGAGGAAGAAGAGCAGCATGACTCCTTCAATTTAACTCTAGTGTTATGGTTTCTTTAAAAGAATTGCTGCATGTTTGATTGCTGTCACAGTGTGCAAACCATACACATACATAGCACATACATGCACTTCATTGATGCAGTATGTGGTATGAAACGCTACAGGGACAAAAGTTCAGGTATAAGCATTAGAGAAACTAACTTGTTTTGTTTGTTTCTGTTACATGAGACACAACTATCTTAAACGGGGAATTACAAAAAAAGAATTTTATTTAAAGCTGGTGAATATTCACAGACACTTGAGGTGAATAGTCTACTATATAGTGTTTTCAGATTAAAAAAAGGCTCCTTGAAGGCCAGATTTGAGTGCTCTCTCAAGTCACCTACCAAATGCCTTTGCCAAACTCTGTCCTTTGAGGTTGGTGCACTGTATGAGCACACTTAATGGAAATATAGTGATAATTGTCAATTGATTTACAATATCAAACACCAATCAGCAGATGGGAGAAGAAGAGCTCTGTTTTTCTCTAAGTTAAAATCTTTTCCTGACATCTGAGAATGATTTTTTCAGGCCAATCAATACTAAGCCAAGCCTGATGCAGAAGCACAGTGGCTTGGACAACAGTTCTGTGGTGCAAAGAGCACTGTGTCGGAATTACTAGATTTTTGAAGTGAGATATTTGCTGAGATGTGAAAACTATGGAGTTGAGGTATATTATCAAGGCACCAAGGAAATGTCTCTCTTACCTGGAGCTGTAACAGTTCAAATGATGCCACTTCTATTTGACTGTGGGTCACACATTTTGGCACACATGTCCTGACAACATTAGGCCAACTTGTGTTTATGAATCCACAGAGAGCCTAACAAATAATTCCCCATACAATGTAGTCAGAAATACAACATGCAAATGCAATCATGGCTTTTTCCCCATGACTGTGCTGCCTTGCTTAGGGAAAGTTTATCGAAATATATTCTGCTTAGAAGCCATTAGCTAACAATGTAAACAAACAAGTAGCAGCAAAAATGAATAGCTAGAAAAGACCATCAGATCTTCCTCAAAGAGTCTAAGCATATTGTGTCATTTGAAATAGAAACCATGAATTTATGACTTCTGAGATCTAGGTAACAATGGGAAAACTACTTAACCACTTTTGTGTTTGAAAACTGTAAATGTTCAAATTCCTTGCTACTCTAAATACATTAGAACATTAACTGCTATAAATATCCATAACTAAGATGATCTAAAATCGTTAATGTTTGGGATGAATAATATGACTCATCCATGAGATTTGAAGCAGATAGGGCTATGATAAAAAGAATCATTAACAGCTATCACCAGCAATAAAAAATAGTGTATTAGAACAAAGCTCTATGATGTGCATGCAATCCAGAAACACCGACAGCAGCAAAATTAAAGCTGCTGTTTGCCCTCACTTGTGTATGGTGATACACTGCAACTAAGTGTTATGAATATAATGTAAGAATAGTGCCAAAGGGCCCAATCTATAGAAATATTAAACTCGAGTGTAATCGCTCTGTCAGAACCATTCAAATAAACAAATTGCTTGTGCACAGACCAGATGTAAGCCAAAATTACTAGAATGGTACCTACGTGCTGACACCTGCAGCACTGGCATCTTACATCTGCTGCTCAAGCCAATTCATCATTACTGCAGTCCCTCCCACAGGGGGAAAAAAAAATAAAAATAAAAAGATGAATTCACTCAATGAACTTCATAAATGTAAACCATTATTTAAAAGCTAGGCAAAGAGATTTAGATGATTGTGGAGCTAGTTTGTTAAAAAGCCTCCCAGAAAAAGGCAACAGCCAGTAGGGCAAGGCTGGAAGAGCCACTCTGGCCTGTCCCTCGTGAGACACCTCAGTGACGCCTGTGCTTTGGATGAACAAAGGGCACTTGTTTTCTTTCTTCCTGTTTCATTTCCAGGGCACAAAAATTCAGGGGCCTCAACAGAATTTAATGCCTCCCAATAAATCTCAGAGAACATTCCCCCATCAGAGATCTTTTTCCTTCCAGGTTTGAGATACAACTTTATCTTACACTGAATTAGATCTTAACAGGATCAAGGAATTCAATGTTACCCTTATAAGACATTACTACTAGGGCATAAATTATTCTGACAAACAAAAGCAGGGCAAAAGGAACATCAGTACTCTTTTCCACTACAACAGACTAGATGTGTCATTAAGTAAACTAGTTCTGCAGGATGGCCTAGAAAATGGAAATAAAATAAAATAATGTTATAACCTTCTTAGATTTGTGGGGGTTTTGTTTGTTTGTTTGTTTTGTCACTGTTGGGGCTTTTTCTGTAGTTTGGGTTTTTGTTTGGGATTTTTGTTTGTTTCAAATCAGTAGGTCTTTGCTCAGAGCAAAGCTGTCAACTAAAATCAAAACTTTTTACTTTCCTGTGGGCTATTCAACTTTTACAAATAATCAATGTAGAAAGAAGAGCTTTCCTTTTTCATGCTTGGCTCCACCTCTGCACCTTCCTTCACACCATGAGCCACTCTCAAGCCCTGCAAAGGGGTGAGCGGGCACAGCAGGTCCTGTGCTGCCAGGCAGGTGTGGCTCTGTGAGTGCTGACTCAGGAGCAGGGTAAACACTGGCTTATCCACACTTCAGAGGGCACAGAAATACCTAGGCGTGATTATAATGCATGAACTGTTCCTGTACTGTCCAAAGCTTTTGTATCTTTGAAACTTCAAAATACAGAAAACGTATGTTTTGGGTTTTTTTTCATTATCATTGGTGGATTAGAGCCAGGAGTACAGAAATCACCTTTACATGAGAGCTAAATTAACTTTGAACCAAGATCTATACAAGAAGAATATGGGCAAACACTACTACAGTTTCAGCTTACACACACTTTGGATAACATGCTCCCCAGATGAAATAGGGTTTCCCACCGTGAAAAGTACTAATGTGAGAAACGACATGTACACAGCCATGAAGTAACAACTATTGTATCTCACATGCAAATTCCAATAAAATCTCTAGAAAACACTATGAGCTATTTCTAGCAGAAATACAGGCTATTGTATGGAAAGATTCTATCTTTTTAGCAAGTCATAACCCCAAAGATGCATGTGACCCAACAAGAAGGAAAAGCTTTCAAATTACAAGAGCAATACACAATACATTAGCATTTCAGAAGGAAAACAAACAATCCTGCTACCTGTGCAATTTTTATCTTATGAAACTAAATGAAACTCTGTTCTGAATTCATTCATTTATGAATACAGTTACATCAACCACAGCAAGGTGGGGAAAGCTCTGGGTTATCAAACGGACTTGTATTTTATCTACCAACACAGCCTGCTAAATCAATGTAAGAAGTAGCAAGTGACCTCACAGTTGATGGGACCGTGGTTACTGGGCTGGGAGCCTCCATAAAAAATTCCATTTCTGCAGTGGCAATATTACAGAGGAAATAGTTATAAATGTGTCAAAAAGACTGTAATATGTTCACAAAGCTCAATACAGTGAAGGGAAAAAGAGACAAAGACACACTTCTATTGTGATTTATACTTGAGGGTCAGATTTTCAAGTAGCAAATACGATGAGGTAGAAAAACTATCCTGAGAGATGGTGAAGTGGTCCCAAATTTCAGCAGCACAATTTTCCAGTCCTGCTCCAAACCCCACTGAAGCAGAATTGCTGCTGACATGAGATGAAAACTGTGATTTCACAGTAAACTTTAGGAAGTTGAGTCTGTTAAACTGAGTGTCATCAAATCTTAACTGTTGTTAAAATTTATTGTATTTTGCTTGCATATAGTTTCAAAACCAGGAAGTCCAGCTATCACCTCTTTTTCCTTTAGCTGCACACCTATTTCACTGTTATGTTGGTGGCAGGCTTGAAAAGGAGTTTTAAAGGGGTTATAAAGAGTGAGAAAGACAAGTTCCCTTACAATAGCATGAAGATGACAGACAGCATAAAGTCAGTGAGTAGATCCCACATACACAATTCTACCCAAATTCATTAATCAGATTGTGAAGGTACTTTTTCTTTGAAACATGTCTAGGTCAGTAAACTGCAGGAGAATATGCATCTGATCCAAATCCTCCCTTTTCCAGAACAGTTAAAAGAGGGGAAATATTGCTCTTCAGCAAAGCTTTAAGGCTCTGGCAAAATATTATCTGTATTTTGTGGGACTGTGCCTGCAGATCCTCCCAGTCAGCTGTTCTGCTCATTGCATTTACCAAAAGCAGTCCTTTTTCCCTGAAATGCTGTACAGAATAACAATTTCATTCTGCTGCTTCCTCAGTCCATTACATCAAACGTGGTCTGAAATCTGTGTTGAAGAAGGGACCATATTGCTGGTTCAGCTGACAACAGCAGCAGAAACAGGTATTTACATTTTGGAGTAGCTTTACAAAGGATCAGTAAATACCATGATATCAGTGAGAAAGTACTTTCTGCTATTGCTCTAAAACCATTGCGTCTACCAGGTATGCAGATAAAGCTCTTTTGTCCAGACGTGTTTGTGAAGAATTCAGTAGTTTGTAATATCAGAAAACACTGTCAGCAGCAGCACTGTTTCCTCAAAGGAAAGCAGTTGTCCACTGCACACTGTCCCCCCTCCCTTTTTTCTGCAGCTGTGCACTACATATAACTAAATTACAAGAGTATTTCAAGCTGAAAAAACAGCTGTCTCTATTTTTCGTTAGCCAAATACACTTCCTTAAACAAAACATGAGAGCCTAACACACAATTAAAAACACACTTATGCACCTAAGTAAGTTGCAAAATACAAAACCCCAACCCCTTTACATTTGTAAAACAAAGCTGTAGTCAAAATGGAAATCAGTCATCTTAGGGTCATACCTCTTTTGCTCTCCTGAAAATTTCATTTATTTGGGGTAAAACCTATACTGTGAGAGAGAGAAGTGACTCTTGCACCTAGTCTCACATTCACACATTCTGCTGCTCTGTAGGAGGATGTGCACCTGCATGTCATTACTGGTGCACAGAAAAACAGCCATGCATGAATTATTGCAGCCTTGGAACACCTCATGGGTCTTGCAGCTGGTTCTTCCATGACATTATTTTTACTGGTCATGCCACGTAGTTCAGGTTAGCTTTGAGACACCTACATTTCCTATGGATATCCATCTATATAGATATAGATGGATACTTTTGCCAAACAGTTGCATTACCAGAAAAGCAGCAGGGCACCAACAACTGGAATCTGCACTCACAGCGGGGAAATGGCATTGGAGATCTAGCAACTACAGAAGGCAAAAGGCAGCTAATCTGAGCCACTAGTACTACCCTACTATTATGTTGACCAGCTAAGGTCTGAAATATGTCTTAAGCTCCAAGGTGCAGAACCTGATTTTTCTAACATAAGAATTTTCCTCTGATTTTCAGTCTAAATTCCTTCTGCACCAACTTAAACCCATTCATTCTTCCACCATGATTATCCTTCAGCTTCAATCATTCTTTTATTTCCTTTATATTTATCCACTCGGCATATTTATAGATCCAATGACATCTCTCTGACATATATCCCCGGTCATCATTCTATACAGCTGTAATTTCCTGACAGACATTGGAATATCTATCAATTACTGTACTGGATCAGCAATATATTCACTCAAACAATGGTGTTCTAATACTTTTAAAAAAACCTGATCCCTGCTCCTACCATCACTTCCTACACTGCTATAACACATAGCATATGAAAAGAGCAAAAAATATATCATGTAGCCACTGGTGCTGCCAGAATCCCCAGAAACAAAACAAAAAACTCCTACCATTAAGGCAGAATAAAAGAGGTAAAAAGGTTAGTGCCTTTCAGTCAGGGTCATCCTGGGAGAGAGCACAAGTTCTAGCCTGAAAAGTGCAATTTCACTTTAACAGGCACATCAAGGACTGTGCTTGCTGGTGCGGCTGCTCATTCTACTATCAGTCCAGCTCTGAGAAACTGTCACAATGGATATGGACATTTTTACTCAAATCCCTTTTGCCTGTGAAGGAAACTTCTGCCCCACCAACTAGAATTATAAACTGCCCATAATTTAATAGAGAAAATGCATTCCCATCATATTTGTGTGACAATTTAAAAATAAAATCAAAACAGCTCAAGATCTAACTCCATTCCATAATCAAGTTTTGCACTGAGGAACAATTTTTAGGATAAAAAATATTTTGGTTTTAGAAAGGAATATAAAATTCAAGACACAGGTTTTAAGATTGCACTTCTAAAAGCAACTTTTACAAAACCATGTTGTGATAATTACAGGTTATGTATACATATAATCATATAAGAAATGCCATCGCATGCTGCACTTTTCTCTGTCTTTTGTGTAGGTGCTAAGCATTGTTGCACAAGACCATTATAATATAAATACTTTCTTATTTCTTTTATTCATTATTTTTGCTAATGCTGTTTAGATTGTTTGGACAACTTACAAAAGACATTCTGATGGCCTGTTGACTTCTCTCTCCTGTTCAGTATGCCATCTAAGCCACTTTAAATACATGCAGAGTAATTACATAGGAGTTATTAAATATTTGCCTACCAACTGTCACAGTACCTGAAGAAATGCTTGTTGAAGAATTAACATGAGTTGAGGCCTGCACCATGAACCGTATTTCTGGGAAGTAATCTCATTCAGTGGTAGAGTCATATATTAACTTTTAATATAAGTGTCTGAAGACAGACAGATATGACAAACGTCATTAGAAAAAAGGCACACAGTCCTAGACTGCCTGAGTTGAAGTCCGTGTCGCTGTGATGTAGTCTGATTAGCTGCTCTGCAATTGCACATCTTCATTTTCTTACAGTCCATTAGGCTGCTTTTAACAAAATTAAGCACACTGCAGGGCAAAATAACCAAGTAAACCAAAACAAAACACTTATACTATTTATGAACATTTTAGTAAGAAATTGCCATTTTGAGAATAAATGCTTCCCTCTTGAGCAAATTAGAGACTATTCTTCCCAGCTCTCCCCTTTGGACATCCACAGAACTGGGATGGGGGAGAAGAGGGTATTTTGTTTCTGTGAAATGCTTTCACCAAAAATATATCACATATAACTGGACATTACTAAATGAAATATCTACCATAACAGGGGAAAAGTAATCTTAACAATAATAATACAAATCAAACTCCACTATGATGAGTAAGATGAAATATATTCGTTAGCATACATCTCAGCTAAGTTAATATTACAACTTTGTATCCCATTTGCTGCTTTTCATAGGTTGTGCTAATTTCTGCTTTCTCTGCCTACTGTCA
Source organism: Campylorhamphus procurvoides (assembly GCA_013396655.1). Lineage (NCBI taxonomy): Eukaryota > Metazoa > Chordata > Aves > Passeriformes > Dendrocolaptidae > Campylorhamphus > Campylorhamphus procurvoides. The sequence continues at coordinate 1,917,405 of WBMV01007112.1, read as the reverse complement.
TTAAATGCAAAGCATGTTATGTCAAAGAATTATTTGCAGCAAACTATAAGGAATGAACCCCACCTTTTTAACATCATGATCTTTAAAGCATTCAAGAGGATCAGAGAGAAGGTTAGATATCAAATAACATACATAAGATCTATTTATTTCCTTCACCTGTCATTTGATTATGGCAGACAGGGATAGCGTGCATTTGGATTTGAGCTTCCACATGTTTTACCAGTAAATGCATATTTTGCCAGGTCAAAGGTTTTTCCAAGGCAGCTTTAAAAGACCAGTGTCCTCAAGCTCCATGGCACAGTCCACTTGCAGCACAGTGCCCATTACATCCATGAGAAACCAATGCCAAGGAGCTCAAACTCCAATCCACCTATTTTTGTTCACTTTGCAACAAATTTCTCTGATAAAACTGATATATGAATTTGAGGCCCTTGTCTCTCACGAACTAAACTGAAATGATGATGGCATTGCACAGGCCACTCAACATTTTTTAGTGTGTGTGTGGTCTGCACAGGGTATTCGTACTGCTTCTCAAAAAATACAAACTCACAGTGACAATACTTAGAGATGTCAGCATGCACTGTGCATAAGGTGACAGCCAATATAATGGTTCCACATTGAAATAATTTTAATTCCAAATTGTTCCAGCGCTGTATAATGAATTCATATGGGAAATCTGGGGTTGAGGCTCAGATTGTTCAGGCTCTGTTCTCCCTCAGTGCTTCTTCCCTTCTCTCTTCTCTTTATTTTTGTATAAAAAAAATTCCACTCTGGAATGTGATTTCCCACTTTTTTACATATGCTAGGAAGAGAAGTGTGGCAGTGGCATTTTAAATGTCTGCAGAAGTTTCAGTATCAGGACGCTCTGCACTGCCACAAACTCACTCCTTTGCATAATCAAAGTCGAATAGCAAATGAGCTAAAATGAAAATGGGCACCACATCTTGTGCCTTGCCTTGTCAGACGCTGTCCCACTCTTACTTTCAGTGCTAAGAAAGGAAAACCAGAAGGCACTCAGCAACAAGCAGCAGAATGTGCCAGTACAAGCAGATAAAGTGCATCCTATTTGTATGCGCTGGTTCTTCATTTTAGGGTATTGTTTAATGTAACTGGAAAGGATGCTTTTATGACTGTGATGGAAAGTTACAATCTTTGCAGTTTTTCTGGATTGCACTTTAATGTTAAATTGTGTATTTTAGTGCATTTTCATCTTAGAAAAAGAGGCTGACTGTATTTTTTTCTCAAGTTATGCCATGAAGAAATATAATTTGCCTTTTAATAGAAATGTCAAGGACCCATTCTCTCCAATCTAGTATCTAGATTTTTAAATCCCATACAAAAATGTTAGGAGTTTAATTGGAAAAGACAGCATGGCAGCATAATTTTATACAACTGTTTACAATTATTACAATAGCAGCTTCCATAGAGCTCTCAGTGATTTTTCAAGAGCATTTACAAGCATAAAGTATGTGCTAGGAAAAAAAAATACAATAGCAACTCGCTACAGCTGTGGAAAGTGGATTAGGGAAATCTATCAACAGTGACACAGATATTTAGAAATAGGGGATATTTTGCACGTCTGAGAGCACAACTGTAAGATTTGGTGACATTAATAGTTTGGGTTTTTTTAATGGCTAGATTAATTCTTCTGTTTTAGCCTCAGATATATGGCACATAAGAAAAAGGCAGGCATAAAGGTTAGAAAAGTACTCTGGTTGTTTTCTCACTTAAGGGGAGAGTGAGACTGAAATGACAGAGTACGGGCCTAGAAAAAAATGGTAACAAAAGGCACCTCTCCAGGGGCACCAGGGCTGGAATTATGAACTTCTTTCTGTTTGATGTGTCCCATTCAGACAAGAGAATTTGCTCAGGCTTTTGGAACCATAACTGCATCAAATATATCTGAGTATTACCAGCTTGTTTTCCTAACTGTTAATTTCACAGAATCTTCAGTTCTGGCTAAGCCCTTGGGTCAAAACTAATATTATTATATGCAACAGACACAAAGCCTTTATTTTATGCGATGATGCAGAATGGAGACTTATATGGAAGACTAGAAAAACAAGCAAATCTATTTCCTAATACAGATACTAAAAGAAGCTTTGAGAGCATAAGGGCAATAAGTGAACAGATCACTTTGCTTAATTAGCAAATAATGAAAAAAGCTCATTAGGGAAGTTTAATGCACTAACAGAGAAGTTTATAGAAGACAGCAACCCAGTTCTCTTCCTGAAGTAATTTTATGGTTATGTAAGTTCTACAGATTGATTACCCTATAGATGTATTCTTTACTTACTTTTGAAGATATTCTCATGGGCCAAAATATCCTTTTTGACCTTGACCTTTGTGCTTTTGTTGTTAGATTTATCACGCACTCAAACCAGATCAGAATAATGCAATAAGGACAAGCGGTGAAGAAAACTGGTCTGTGAATGTAAATTATGTTGGAAAGGGGCCTGTGAGAGTTACTGGGTTGAAGATGGACAAAATTGCTTTTCTTCTTTAGGGAGAGGGGCAGGCAGAGCAGTATTTATACAAGCCAGCAATTGAATTGGCTTTTGCTGAGCTCTGTTCTACTCCAGCTAAACTGCTTCCTCAACCTGACCTACATATTTTCAAATTTGCTTGGGTATTTCCTCATTCAACCACAGGACAAGCACAGCACCCAGTGCACTGCAGAAATGATCTTGGAAAGCCATACAGCCCCATATCAAATACATTTGTCACGAGCAAATTAAAATGTCATAAAATACAGTTGCAGCATAAAATTAATCAGTAAAATCAGAAACTGCTAGATTAAAACTCATATAATGCAGTCAGACTGGCATAGTAATTTACATGTACTGCCAATGGCAATTAGCAAGAAGCTAATAAGCATCTAAGATATAGGACACTCCCCATCCAAGTGCTTCACAGCAATAGCTGACATTATATTTATACACTGATGGGCCTTGTTTTCTCTACTGTACCCATTTCTCACTCTCCTAATTTTCCTGGTATACTCAAACTAGAAAAAATCTGGGAGTTGTTCTGCCATATGAAAGATACAAATTTATTTTATAGATTGCCTGCTTTTGAAAATGGCCAAAAAGAAGCTGCCATGATGGCTTTGATAGCAAAGAAGTCTCATGAAGGAAGAATCACTAGATAGGCGAAAAACACTGCTTCCATTCGCTCTGTGCTACCTGAGTAATACAAAACCAATGTTATGAATGGAAAAAATATCAGATTTTATTCGTAGTTCAAGTTCCTTAATCTGTGCAGGGCATTAGTGAAGGCAACAAAAAACTGAGCCAAGAATCAAAATTTATACCTATATATAAAATGTGGCCAGGTCTTACAAAATTCTACTGAATGTGGCTCCAAAAATTTCAGCTCTACGATTCACTATCTCAGCTTTTTTCTTTCTTTTCCTTTTTTTAAGTGAAATATAAGCAGATGAGAAAACTTGTCCATTCTCTGTGAGAACACAACTTCCAACAACTCAAGAAACAAGCACAGAAATAGGAAAATTCAAATCCTACTTTTAAGCAGAAGCTACCATTTTTAGTTGCTTATATATTACAAAGGTAAGTTATGAAAGAGTCAGTTTGTGAAAATAATTGGATTGATTAATTAAAAAAGAGAAAAGGGCTTTTGCTTAGATAAGGGTATCAAGTAATAAATACCTATCCACTATACACGAAACTAAATTTCTTTCTGAAAGGGTAAGTTTAAAGATAGAAAAAGCCTACACTCGGGGTACTTATTGCTAAAAAAAGAAGGGTTAGAAGTGCCCTGGGGAAAGACATCTTTAAAATTTGGCCACATTCTAGACTTTCAGCAGGTACAGTGAAGGCCCATCACTAAGTGGCCTGAGTTGTGTTGCCACTAAACCTTAGAACTCACGGATTGTATTTCATAACTGCAGAGAGGTAAGCTGCCCACTGGTAATCCTATACCATACTGCAGAGCTCCTTGGGAAGAAGCACAATCAGACAAATCATATTATGTTACTTGACTCTGTAAAACAAAACCCACCCAACCAAACAAGCAAACACGTACATGTAGAACCTTTTGTATCTTAGTGGATATTCCTCTCTCTCTTTGTCTCCTCTCTGTTCTGTGCTGGTGGTACTGGGAGTCTCTCTGGCTTTCAACCAGTTTCAGTGTTGATAAAGGCTGCTACTGTTTTTTGAAAACTAAGAACAGTGATTATCTGGTAACGTAACTGAGAACAATTTCCCCATCTCTGGGTAAAGAGGCTCGTACACCAAACACTGGCATATCAGTAGTGTCTATAATGCCTTTCTGTAGGACTACTGAAAACTTGTTACTTCACATGCCTAATGGCACCCTTTAAAAAGGTTGGTTGAGCTCTGGGCTCTATGACATTTGCAAGATTCACACTCAGAAATAGTCACAATATAAATATGAAATTTAAGGACAGATTCTAGGAAAATTCTGTATAGTTTTTGAGGTCAACTCTTTGGGTACAATCCTGCATGTACCTGTAAGGTCTTTCAGTTCTCTTTTGTGGCAACTAGATGCTGGATAGGGAATCAGATACAAATAGTTGTGATCTCATCGAGTAGTTTTCATCTTACCTTCTACCCATTACCAGCTATCCAGTCTAATGCTTGTTCTCAAATATCCTATCTACTACCAAGATGACCAAACCAAGGCACACACTAAAAATACCATTTGGAACTCAAAAGAAAGAAAAAACTCACACACCCTAAAACTGCAAATAAAAAATTTACAGCAACCATTAATTTATTCCCAGGTGCTTCAGAGGCATTAAGGACTTAATTTTCACACAGTTTAATTATAATTTTAAAAAATTACTTCAGACATGTAGGAACCCAAATATTACTAAATATCCACAGGTGCTGAAATTCCTCTAATAATTTTGCACTTTTTCTATATTTTTTTCCTTCTCTGTATGAGATTTTGCATTCCTACACAGCAGATACATTGTTTTACATTAAAATAGTGCAGCTGCTACTACGTAAAGCTTGAGATTTATGGATAATAACAGGAGTGCAAAATAAATGAGTACCTTTGGCTGTATATCAAACAGAAGCTGTTTCAGTCAATCAAACTGCCGGACAACTGATGCTAGTTTATAGATAAATGTAAAACAAAATAAAACTCATTAGTCAGCCCAGCTTCTTCTTCAGAGAAATACATTATGCATTTCACAGGACTGACATGGATAATGTAGTACTTTTCACTTTGACCAAAGCATACTACAGAAATTTATTTTTTACGCCAACATGTGTTAAAGAAGAAAAGAATAGCAATTCTTCTGCATTGCTATCAATGAAAAAAGTAGCAACCATTATCAATCAGCTTGTGTAACAAGGAAAAAAAAGGTATGTATCAATGTCAGGATCTCAGCACATCCCACTTTGCACACAAAACATCCACCCTTGATCTACGCAGTTACTGTTGAACTGGGCACTGCTGTTTCCCAGTCACTCCACTTATTCTGACATCTAATTTTTGCAGTGTAAATCTGCACTCTGTACAAATGAAAACAGCTCTGTGTATAACCTTTTTTTCATGAGCAAAACTGACCAAAATAAAGAACCACAGCAGTTCCACTCCAAACCTTATAACTTCATGCAGTTCCTTTTCAGTCTTTATCAATCAAAACCACTGAAACAAAAATAACAGTATAGAGGAGAGCTCTAAATTGAATTCTTGACTGTAAACATGTACCAGAAGTCAGCCTTGTCTGAACACAGCTCTCATTAACAACTCTGGCAGAAAGTGGCATTTTGAGTTTAACGTGCACCAGGGACAAGCAGATATAAATCAGGGCACCCTATGGTTGACACCTAGGGATTTAAATTCCTGCAGCATTGATCAAAGCAGATGTGTCTCTTCTAATTTTTCTTTTACTTCTACCTTCTTACAGCCAGCAATTTAAGATACTCAGCAATCTTTCAGAAAATCCCAAAGTCCCTCTTCAGCAATCTGTCTGACCCCGGGGCCAGATCCTGACCATGAGCCCAAGGCAGCAAGAGCAGAGACAGCTCTGCAGACCTGAATGCCAAGTTTGTTCACATCCATCACACTGAGAATGGCTTTCCATCTGCTCCTCCTGGCCTCCTACCCCGACTGCTCCACTGTCACTATTAAACCCCCACAAAACTCATCTTAAAATGTAGTACTTATCTTGTATTCCCCCTGGTTTGGTTTTGTCCTTTTCTTGAGCCAACCATGTATTGTTTAAATGTTTATGTACTTCTATCACATATAATCTGCTGGTAAAAGATTTTGCAAAAAGAATAAAATAGGATGCACTTAGGTAGTAATATTAATTCTTTCTCTGATCTCATATTTTTCCAAACTGCCTCCTCCTGAAGAATGTCCTGGTTAATGCCCAGCACACAGCTACCTTTATGACTTTTTAAACTTTACAATCCCTCTTGGCAATATTGTTTCCTTTGCTGCTGCTCTTTCTTCTGCTCAGACACAGGCCATCTGCCATCCTGCTCTCCAAACTACTTGTCATCTTCAATATCTGTAGGCATTGAAGGGTATTAGAGGTGTGAATTACTTTCATATTTTCCTTCCTACATTTTGGGTTAAGGAGAGTACTATATTATAAACAAGAAACTGACTACAAAGAAAAAGCAAAAGCCCTTAGCAGCTGGGACAGAAGGTACATACCCTAAATTTTCAATGTGCACTTCCCATCCCTCATAACAAACTTATTCAAATTCTCCTCTAACAATTGGCTTTAAATGGTTTTCAGCACATGTAGAGAGTAGGCAGAGGATTCCACGTCATACACTTTAGACTTCCCCCCTAAAACTGACTCATTTTCATTAAGCAAAAACCAGTAAATGCTTCAGTGAAAAATATGCAGATGATACTCGGATTAATCAAACTAGAGAATCCTTGGTGTAACGGAGTAATTCTAAGGATTGCAGCTCTAACAGGCATGAAAGACAGGTTGTCAAAAGTAATGCACACTGTAAAGATGAACTGAAACTACTAAAAATTTTGGTTTATGCCAGCACATACATATTAGATGTTAAAAGGAACATTTATATATGAAAGATCAAAATGGGAAGAACTTCAGAGCCCAGTTTTTCCAAACCACTTGATCTAGGGTAGTGACTGGAAGTCAGGGAAAATTGATACTCTTTTTATACATTTTTTTAATCCCTCTAAACTTGAGCAATTCTTATTTTAAGATTTAAGTCTAATTCTCATCTTAGTAAATCTCATTCTGATTTTAAGCTTTTATAATTTTCATTTTCAGGACAAATTCAGCTGGGAAGCTAAAACATACAGATTTCCCAGGTTTTATTCTGGGCAAGCACAGGCTCATTTGGAATTCATTTTAGCAAGTCTCTTCACCTGGGCAAAAACTGATTACATAGTACATTTTAAAAACCTCAAAACAACAACCAAAAACTCCGCCACAAACCCACTCACTACCTTTTGTTTTCTCCCTTGTTTAAATCTCATATGCATCAATGGTGCTGTGCAGCAGGGCAGTGTAGAAAGATCCAAATATTATGTGCAACATGTGAATGAGAGGTTAACTATTAACAATCTGCCAAATTTTCTGAAAAGCCTTTAATTTTGTAAGTACTGAGCACTATTGACACAAGAAGTGGGTTACTGATGTTTCATTATTCCATTCAGTTGAGGTATACCTAAAGCATCCTAAATTAAAACCTCATCAAGGTCTAGTTCAACCAAGTATAAGATATATATATATATATAAAAATTGTTTTAATCTTCCCTTCCTTTTTTAGTTTCCTCTTATGGTAACTTTGTTAATGGAGAGTGGGGGTGTCATTTTTCTATGTGCTGAATTCTAGCAGTCAGCTTCATGATGTTTCCAAGTCACTGCATTCAGCTAAGCATCTCTAGATTTGTGAAGTTTTGCCAACATAGCAGGGTTGATGGCCCTGCTCTCAGTGCAGATCTGTCCTAGCAGATATCGAATAATTTCCCTCTATTAAGAAGCAGACACTGAGCAGCTATGACTGTGAGTCTTTCTCAGGTTGTCTTACTGAAGCTTCCTAAACAGTCAGAAGAGCTAATACCCTCTACATATCACCTTTTAACACCTAAATTTGGCTTTTGCTTAACTTGCCATATTCTAATTAGCCTCTGATAGAGCAGGAAAGTACATCTCTCCAATGAAATACATGGGGAAGTTAGGATTATCTTAATTCATACATTTGCAGGGTGGTACAAAAAAATCAGGTAGAGCTTACACTTCTTTCACAACTACTCTGGTAGGAGGTTTCTGACTGATGCAGGGTTGAGAAAAGGAGAAGTCCTGGAGGGAGAAATAAGTTATCCTGAATGTACCCTCAAAGGCACAGAATGCTCATAAAACGAGAACCAACTGAAATAGGGCACGATCTCCCCAAGCAGATGCATCTGTATATTTAGCAACAACTATTATAGTTGTTGACACTTCAAGGAAGTGTCCTTATCACTACCCCAACTGGGCTGAACTTGTTATCTTTTTACTTACAAACACAAAATAGTAACATTTCCCCTTAGAATTACAAAATCATCAAATCATTTAGGCTGGAAAAGACCTTAAGATCACCAAGTCCAACCATCACCCAGTACTGTCAAGTCTGCCACTAAACCACGTTCCCAAGTACCACATCTACATCCTTTGGGGGTGGTGACTCCATCACTTCCCTGGACAGACTGCTCCAATGTTTGACAACCCTTCTGGTGCAGAAGTTTTTCTTAATATCCAACCTAAACCTTCCCTGTTGCAACTTGAGGCCATTTCCTCTCATCCCATCACTTGCTACTTGGGAGAAAAGACCAATCCCCACAAGCTCCTTTCAGGGAGTTGCAGAGAGCGTAAGGTCCCCACTGAGCTCCCTTTTCTCCAGGCTTAACAACCCCAGCTCTCTAAGCCACTCCTCATCAGACTTGTGCTCCAGATCCTTCACCAACTTTATTGCCCTTTTCTGGACACACTCCAGCAGCTCCATGTCCTTCTTTTAGTCAGGGCCCAAAATTGAATAGAGGCTTTAAGGTGCAGCCTCATCAGTGTTGAGAACAAGGGGATGATCCCTGCCCTGGTCCTCCTGGCCACACTATTCCTGATACAAGCCAGGATACCACTGGCTTTCTTGACCCCCTGGTACACTGCTGGTTCATGTTCAGTCAGCTGTCAACCAGCACTCCCAGATCATTTTCCCCTGAGCAGCTTTCCAGCCACTCTTCCCCCAGCCTGTAGCACTACACAGGGTTGTGACTCAAGTGCAGGATGTGGCACTTCACCTCGCTGAATCTCATACAAATGGCCTTGGCCCATTGATCCAGCCTGTCCAGACCCCTCTGTAGATCCTTCCTACTCTCCCAGTAGATCAATAATTCTGCAGAACTTGCACTCCAAGGCTATACTGGATCCCCTCACTCAGATCATTGACAAAAATATTAAACAGGACTGGCCCCAGTCCTGAGCCCTGGGTAACATCACTCATGCCCATCCACCAGCTGGATGTGACTCCATTCACCACCACTCTCTGGGCCTGGCCATCCAGCCAGGTTTTTACCCAGTGAACTGTGGGTCCAGGCCACAAGCAACCAGTTTGTCCAGATGAATGCTGTGGGAAACAGTGGGAAAATCTTTTCTAAAGTCCTGGTAGACAACATCCACAGCCTTTCCCTCATCCACTAAGCAGGTCACCTTGTTAGAGATCAGATTGATCAAACCTGCCTTTCCTAAAGCCAGGTTGGCTGGGTCCCATGCCCTGGTTGTCCCGCACATGCCTCAAGATGGCTCTGTAACCTTCCCTGACACCGAGATTAGGCTGACAGTCTGTAGTTCCCTGGATCCTCCTTCCAACCCTTTTTGTAGATGGGCATCACATTTGCTAACCCAGTCAACTGGGACCTCTCTGGTTAGAAAGGACTGCTGGTAAATTTGAAAAGTTCTGACTTATTTTTTTTTTCTTTTATGCCTCTCTGGGCGAGGCCATCCAGCCAGTTTTTGATGCCACAGAAGAGCACACCTGTCCCAGCCACAGGCAGCCCATTAGTGGCTAGTCAATAGCAGAAAAGGCAGCTCTACAATGCTCTGAATGTGCCATACTACGAGTAAAGAACAGGAAAAGACTCTTCTACAAAACCAAAGAGGAGAGCAAATATTAACTTACATGTAATTGATGCCAAATTCTGAAAATTCTCCTGCTTGCAGGACACAGTGACATTCTTGGCAGATAATGGTTTTGATTTTTTCACATGGCTTTTTCTATTGTATTTAAGGAAAAAATTCTGAAAACAAATGTATATGTTATAACTCAATTACTGATGAAAGGCATGCTATGCTCAACTGAACACGAATTTAAACTAGAATTTACCGATGACTGCAAAGTCAACAGCTATAAGAAATTCAAAACTGATGAAATTGGTATTAAGTGTGATCCATCAATTTCCCTTATTTTCCCACAGTGAAAAAATGTACCATGTCAAGATATTAAGGTGTCACAGAAAATATTTGCCTTTTTCCATTTACCAGTTTGCTGCCTGACACATTATTCCTGTTGCCTATTTAATAAATTGTGATTTCACTGTTTAGTTTGAGTCGAGACTAAACTGAGTAGCCAGGATCGAACAGAACACATCAGAAGAGCCAACAGGGTTTGTAGCACTGGGTTTCTGCGTGTGTGCTTGGCCACACAAAACCAGTCAGTTTTGCACTACTACAACCAGACTGTAAAGTATAATAGAGACAGGCAAGGATAGGCTCTATCTTACATTAGTCTGACCCTTTTTTGATGGTTCTCTGGGAAAAAAAAAATCATTGTACATGTTTGATACTCATAAAGGTACTGGATAAAATATGCCTCAGCCTCTCCTTTTGTTTAGGGATTGTACATTCTTCCTTTTACTGTAACTTCTACTTTTCTGGATGCTCCTACATCATAAGCTTAAATCTGTACTACTTCAGACAAACAAGACAGCACTGATCTGCCAAAGCAGTCAATTATGTACAGACTGCAAGAGTTGCAGGCATGTAGAAAGTAAAACCTTTGTATAAAACCTTACTACTACCATGTAATGAGCCATAGGGGCGAAGAGTCATCTCCTGCATATTCAGCCAGCCCTCCTTTCCCCATGTGGCACCTGACTCAGAGTAGCTTCAGTTAATTCCTCCTGGCACCAAGCAATAAGAACTGTGTTGCTTTCCAAAGCAAGTTACTGGGTGTAGCCATGTTGTAAAAATCCTGGTGGGAGCCTTGTTGCAAAGCAGCTGCAGGGCACTGGCTGGCTTTTATCACACAAGCAGCAGAATAGCTGCTATCACAGAATAGCTGATTGAACTGCCAATCCATACCATAACTTGCAGAAACTTGTTATGGAGACATAACCTAAACTAAAACCCCTGCCACCTGTTTTCATATGTTCCAGCAAAATTTATAAAAATATTGCAGAACTGGACATGATCTTTGATCTGCAATAGTCTAGATTATTCAAGTATTCTGTTCTGCCTTCCAAAATAAATTATGAATTTATATTGACTGGCTTTGTCTGAAATAATTAACTAAGTATTTCCATTTTCCAATGGATTAAGATGTTCACCACTAACACACAAGACTGAATCAGTTTATCTGGCATTTCTTCAGTCACGGTGTTTCTAATGCTGATAAAATGAATAATGATTTACTGAAAACCGCAGTACTACCTTGGTAAGTAGCATTTTTACTTGGAATTGTTCAGACATCTACACATATGGCTTAACCAAGGTTCTTCTGGAAGAAGTCATGTTTTCTCTAAAAGTTTACAGCAGTATTTTAAGGCTTTTAAAGCATCTAAGTCTTTGAATGTTTACTGAACGCTAAACAAAACCTAACCACACAGGTAGCTTAAAACTTGGAGACAGATAAAGACATTAAATTAATATGACATTATTTGAAACTGAAACTTTCAAAGACAGCTAGATCAGACTGGAATATTTAACATCTTTACAGAAACAAAATTACCATTTGGTTTTATATATATTAAGATATGTATATACACACACATATTTATAATTACAGCTGTTAGCCGCCACAGACCATTGAGCTCCTTCCAAATGGCACTATTCCCCCATGAATTCAATGTACTGAATTGCCTGCCAGATTCAGATGGAGCCATTCAGGGGCAGCTCCTCCACCAGCAGAAGCCAGGCTCCTACGTTAGAGCTGCTCAGGTTCCAGAAAGTCTTCTGAGAAGAACTCTTTAATTCCAGAGTTAAAATGTGGCAGATCATCTCATCAAGCAAATGACAACTTTGTGATGTAAACCACAAATTAACAAATAATTTGGTTTCATGCTTCAAATCTTCTTAATATCTTCTATGAGAATTTACCTTGAGAAACAATATGCATCAATATGCTTTTTTTTGAGACCCAGATTAAGTTAGTATCTTCTATTTTGTAAACTCTAGCACCTTTTATAATACAGATGAGCATTAAGGCAAAATTCTGTCTTGTGGTCTGTCTAGGGTAGGGAACTACTGTGATAATACAAATTTTGGTATACTAGTGATTTCAAGTCTACCAGCTACTAGAGATATCTGGGAAGCAGCAAAAAAAACTTAGTCTTTCTCTTCCAGAAAAAAACCTGAAACCACAAACTTAAGAAAAGACATGGACCCAGGTTCTCTGGGGTGCTGTGATCTAAGTGTTCATCTGCTAAAGAGGAAAGTCGGGTTAAGCAGAAGAAGGACTTGAACCTGTGCTTCACCTGTTATGGACGAATATTCTGTTGTCTGCTAATTTTGGGCCTCTTTTCCTGTTTCCTTCTGAACCTGAAACATCTTTCCCAATAAAGCACTGCTGAGACACAGAAAAAGCTTCTGTATTGAAAATTCAAGCGTTTTTTCAAAGAAAAATTCAGTTTCATTAAAACGAAACCAGAATCCAGGTTAAATTTAGATGCTGCCTTTCACAAACAGCCCACACAGTGGGTATTTTCTCCTGATAAGCATCAGGTATTAACCTCTCTCTGTATCTTCAGACATAATTGGAGACAACTCCTTTGGAAACAAAATTAAATGCAGACATCTGTTCACTGTAAATATTTAAAGAACATTAAACTGCAAATTATATTTTTTATTACATTATAGGACAAAAGTAAAAATTACACATAGGGAAGAAAGGAAAGCCTAAATGAAACAGACCAGACAGTCTGTGAAAAGCAATTTGTGATTGAGGTATTCATCTGGAAGATGGGAAACAGAGGACTCAAACTGTGGTTTCAGAGAGGCAGTGACACTCTGGGAAGGAATCACAGCAAAAGCACGTGGCAAATACTGAGTGGTAGCAGAGACTAGCAAGGAGTGAAGACTAACAGAATTAAAATTCAGATTCTGAAGGGAAAAATAAAAGAATTGGTATCTTAAGTAGTATTCTCAAATCTTTTCCTCTTGATGGTAACTCAGCTGAGATGTTAAAACAGTTGGGGAAGAGAGAAACAAGATCAAAGAGCAGAACTACTTGGAGAAAAGAAATGGACAACGACAGGCAGAGGTTGGTTATTACATGCCCTTGATCTGCGTTTCAGTTCCGTTTTCTTCACAGGACCCTTAAGAGTTTGATTGTCAAACCTGTTACTCAGGCTGTGCACACCACTCAGAGGAGAAACTTTGTCTCCCCGGCCCTTTATTAACCTGTGACTGTTGATGGCAGCAAACAATTGGACTTCTCTACAGCAAACTGGTAGCTGCAGTGAGAGCCAGGAGCCCTGGGAGCCTCTCTGAAAAGGCTGGAAGTGAATCCAGTCCTCCCAGTGTAAACAGCCTCATCAAGAACCGTCTGTTACAATCTGTTATTTGGTTTGTTCCTGGGACAACACTGATCTGGTTTGTCTTTAAGAAACTCTTTCCATGGTCAATTTATCACTGAAGAAAATGAATACATATGCTCATGGCTTGCAATTTCAACTCTTCGGTGCTCAATACAAAAATCTCTAACAAAATAGTAGTCGTACATGGCATAAAAGTCATAGGATGACAATGTGACCCTCAATGATTAATTAAAAAAACATTTATCAGTTCCAGTGAGACAAGGATTTTACCATTTGATCTTTCTGATCTAGGGAAGAATAGTTTCATAAATTGCTGGGTTTGCACAGTAAAGGTTTAACCAGAAATGGCTATTCCCTGCTGCCAAATATAAATGCTTTGTTAGGCCTACGAAATTAGCCTGAAAATACCTTCAGGAGTCTCAGTACTATTTTTACTCTTAGGAAAAAAATAATTACTTTGATGTGGTAATCAAACTCATAGTAATGCTGACTCTTAATGTTTTCAGTAAGACTGCCATTCTCCTAGGAAGGTGTGGATACACCAAAGCATCTGGTCTTCACAGCAACACAGAGCACACACTACATTAGTTTTGAACACTTATTCCAGGTTTTCCTTAATAAGCAGAGATCGTTCAAATTAGCTGAATCAACACTGGCAGAAGCTCCATGTGAAGAGAAAAGTCTAACAACAATAACTGCCTTTATAAGTATCCTTGTAGCAGAGTATGGACTTAAAGAGTGAAGATCAGCTAAGAGGACAGAGGCTCTTCCAAAGTATTAGTTTGAGGACGATGATCAGCACACTCGTTGGAAGTCCTCTTGGAGGACATTTTAGCTTTCACTATGAGCCCCTTAATGTTTTTACTCTCAAGACAGTGTGTGTTGGACTGAGCTTTGTGCCTGTAAGAAGCAAGGCAGATTTTGTCTTCCTGCTGTTTATTATTTACTGTCATATAACCATGCTATGGGACAGATCACACTCCATTATTTACCTGCCCATGTACTACGGCAATTTTTACTAGAATCATTTTAATGCAGAACCACTCATAGAAGATGGCAAAACATCAGACTTAGATTTAACACAGACAGATACATTCAAAGACACAAGATTAGCTGCCAATAAGAGAAATCCATCTTTCTCCAAGTGTTCTTACTAGCTTCTGCAACAGGATATGACATTTTTATGAAACCTATACCATCTCAATCAATCATGAAGCATTTAACATTCAAAGTGTGATATAAAGTGAAACAGTATTGCTAAAGAGAAATGCTCTTTGGACAAATGAGTAGCTAATTTACAAAGACAAGAACTCAACAAAATGGATGCTTTTCCACTAAATTGCTGTCATGTTCCGTGAAATTTCCCTACATGTCATCTCACGATGACCCATCTTTGCTTATACTTTTCTCCCTGAGCACAAAGAACTGTGGTTGTTGTACTGCTGAATTTTCCTCTTAGAAGGTTTGCAAATGTGATCTGACAAGTCAAGTGATTGACTGCACCTTGTCCATCCAGGCAAAAATCAGAAAAGTCCTTCCAAAAGACAGCAGGAGATTGACACCAACAGTAACATATCATCAGTATGATGAGTATACAAGGCAGAAAAGTTAGTTACTTAGGGCAACAGGCTAAACTAGATGCTTCCAGAGTGTCACAGAACATATACTTCAAAGCTATATTTATATTTGCAGTTATCCAGACACAAAATGGCCAACAGCAGATTTAGGAAATCATACTGTGTTTCTAAGAGGAAGGGAGAGGAGAATTTCATGTTTCAGAGGCTCATCACTTCAGAAGGTGCTTGTTTATTGGAAGTGCTGCACCGCCTCTCACTCAGGCTCCGAGGTGTCCCCAGCGCTTGTGGCAGCGCCAGCGGAGAGCGACTCACAGCCCCGGCCCTTACGTAAGACCATAACCTCTATTCACAGCCATCTGCTGTAGCTGTTGTGTAAGAAGCCACAGCTGAGTGTATCTACCATCATATGGCCAACTTCCCGAAAATACACGTGCAAAAATCACTACACAAAAGCCCTAGAAATTCTGTAACTAGATGAAAGTCCCAAATTTCACAGATGAATGGTAGTTTGGAAATGCAACCTTCAAACTCCTGTGCAAAGGTGCCTTTAAATTGCCTTCTTGGTTTCTAGCAACTGTGGCTTACAGAAAGATATGCTGATGAAAACTTCTTATTGACTGGGATTTACATTACCAGATAGCTCCATTTTCTGTTTTCCTTGAGATTTATGCTAAGACCAAATAATTTGCAAGTTCCTCATTATCCTTCCACATACAGGCAATTTTTGAAGAAGGAAATAAGTGGTTTTAAGGTTAGTTTAGAGGGGTTTTTCCCCCCCCCAATGTGAAAGACATTAGATCTGCCTGATTCCAGCTTCGAAGAACTTCTACAGAGATACAGTCTCCATAAGCTGAAGCCCAGAAAACCACCTGTGCCCTAAAAGCCATGACAAAACCAGATATAACTGAATGCTTCAAACGAAAAGCTCTGAAAATGAAACAATATTGAGTAACCAGATACCAATACATTCTTGTCTTCTAGGAGAAGAGATGAACAGAGAAGAATAAGGAACTGATGTTCCTTTAAAACTGATAAAAGGATTTTGGTCAAATTCAGACTGAATTTCTTCCATTTTCCAAATAAACTTGTATGACTTTTTCTGTCAATATTATTGGAGCCAACCCTAAATAAAGATATATAGATATATATATATGAATTCAGTAAAGGCTGGCATTTCATTTAAAGCAGAAATATGAAATGGAAATAAATTGTAATCCCCCTACTGATTTTTCCAGAAGGAATGCCAGGAGGTGTGGGGAGCAGTTGTGCACACCCGTTGCTGGACCAGTAATTCAATGAAAGGGAAAAAGCCACCTCTGTTATTGCACACAAAAGTAATGAAAGCAATTCAATTCGATGCCGTTTGGAAACAGCTCTCACACTAGTGGGTGTTTTTTTGGTTGCTGTTTTGAGTTGAGAAAAACAACACAGACTTACAATCCTAGAACTAATTTAAAATAGTCTCCTCCCCATTAGAAACATGACTGTGATTTTAAAAATCTATTTTGCAGTACTGGCAGAGAAAAAATAAATTAGGGAAAAAATCACTGAATAACATCTATAGCGCACATTCTGCACAAGTCACTGTTAGCTTATCTATAGAAACAAATATGACGAGTTGTTTCCTATGAATAAATTTTGCTTTTAGGATTGTAAGAAACCATATTATCAAAACTGATAGTGATTTTCTTTGCTCACTGCATTAGTGGGAAATTTGTAATTTCAATTAATCTCTCTTGGGCTTTAATATTTCAATATGTTCTGACAACAAACACATTCCCACTTCTAGTTATCACTGACGAACACTTTTTCTAATCCTTGTTAACATCACACTTCCAGTTCTACAGGAATAAAGTCTGAGTTCCTATTTTAATTGAAGGGGAAAAAAAACTCCCAAAATAAACTCACTCCACACCAAAAAAAAAAAACAAAATCAACAACAAAACAAGAAGTTTCATACTATTTATACAAAGTAAAATTTTACAGCTTCAACACAACTCAAATTTGAAAACATGTCATCTTTGACAGATGGTATCCTGAGGTCTCTACACACTTTATCAAAGAGGACAGAAAACATGTCCCTCACTGCCCCAGGGATATATTTTCTTTCTTATCTTACCTTGCTGAGGTTTCATATTCCCAAGCCTGTCTCTCATTTGCTGTATCTTTTCTCACCTACAGTTAAACTCATTAAAACTTCTGGAAGAACTGTGTTGCTTTTCTCCTGTATTAATATTTTTATTCAGGCAATTCCTTCCTTCCAATCTTTAATGCATCAGGACTAATCTAGACTGATTTGTGATGCATTTGAACTGGAGGAATGCTGATTATACATCCTCATAAAGAGACTGCAGTTAAGAGAAATGTCATATCCACTTGATGGAGGCTAACAGATTTCATACTAACTTGTCATTTTCAGGGAATTCCCTTGACCACATCTTTAGCTCTTAAAAATCTAATTTTACAAGGCAATCAATCTCACCTTTTGATTATTTCACTTTTATAAAAGTTTAATATCCTAGAGCAACATTAATAATTTTTACTCCATGAACACATAGTTGATGTGGTATTCTGCCACTAGTTTGGTAAAATAGCATAAAATGACAGTCACTACAAAAGAAGCTTGGTCTGCAACTGCTCCCTCCATATGCTTTTTCTGTATACAAAATGAAATAATTAACACAGGAGGCCTTAAAAACCTTTTCAGACAAAGTTAAGCCACAAAATTCAGATTCAGATCTAGTTTTCAAAAGTTCTCTCTGGGATTAAACAAGTCCCATGTTAAGTCTATGTTTTAGAAAGACTTTTCATTCACAAAACTCAAGATATCCAACTCTGAGTAGTCTCTTCCACTCTCAAGTGGCCCTATCTACATGCCACCTTCAAAGTCTTGCCAAGAGCAAAATTTTATTCTCTCCTATGATTTCCAGAAATCAAAAAAGGAGGAAAAAACCAAATTAAAGAGCAACATTTACAGATTCAGAAAGCTTAAGTAAAGCATACAAAAAAAAATTATTCAGGCCACAGAAAATCAATCATTCAGTGAGGGACACAGAAGTTTCATTTTATGTACTCAAATTATTTGAAAACAAATTCTACAGGTATTTCACAATTGTGATGATCTTTATTTAATAAGTGCAGTGCAGCTGGCACAGACCTCAAAGTTAGCTCTGCTTAAAGCAGGAAGCTGAACTGGCCAAGTTATCCAGAAAACTCTTAACTTCAATTATTCTACGATCTCACCTATACAAAACTGGATGGGGGGAATTAAAAAAAAAATAATTAAAAAAGGCAAAATGCCTAAGAGTTTTGTGAGGTGGGGGGGGGAAGCTTTTTTTTGAGGAGTAGTGTGGGGGTCTTTTTGGAAAAAAACATTTTTTTCCTTTGCAAAATATCTGGAGTTTTTTTTACATATTTACAGCCCCAGTTCCCCCGGAGAGAGGGTTTCATCCTTTGCTACAGAAAGAGGTAATCTAAGAATGAGCAACCACAGATTCCAGACATGACATTTGCTGGTTTCTCTTTGATGAGATTCAAAGAGAAACATGATGAGTGCCATGCTCTCACAGGTTAAAGCATTATCAGACCACAGGCTACAGATAATTCTGTAGGAAAAAGATTTCTGACATTTGAAAAAGCCAGTTTAACAGACCCAAAGCACATCATGGAAACAAAGAGGAAAAAAAATAAAATCAATGTAGAAAGAAAGCATTTTAACATAGAACAAAATTGATAAATTTAGACACAAGATTTGTGTAGAAGCTGAAAAATCTTGAAATCCTCAGAGCAGGGATGATAAACAAACCCTGTTTCTAGTGGCTAGTTCACATTGATTACAAGTGGCTTACAGATGAAGTATGATCAGCTTACCAAAGGAATTACATGATAGGGTTGATTGCAACAGCAGGAGTGTGGCCTACTGACCTATAAGCTTTCCATCCTATTTTGTTTCTTCCAGAAAATAGTGCATTTATTTTAAGAAAGGATTAAATGACATTCCCAATATTTGATAGGGGATCCCTCTTTACTTAAGCTTCTGAGTCAAATGGGACAACTTCAAAGTTACTGTGACAAATATAAAATTAATACTGACCATTATAAAACTGAAATACACATTTTACATAGGAAAGTATCTTTCAATGCTAAGGACAAAATACACGAAGGCAGAATTCAGCAATTTGATAAAATGAGAAAATGTGACAAACCCCTTTTCAATACCTTGTTCACCACTTCGGAATTTCCACACAGAACAACCAAGCTTTGAAGGTTATACTTTGCCTCTGTACAAAAACTGATTGAAAGAAGTATCTGCAGCCTACACACAACTTACCTTTCAAGACTCGCTGGGCCAGGCAGGTCTACTCCAGAACACTATAAAGGATAGTACATGAGTACATTTGTACAATTTACATTATATGTAAGTTCCCAACCCTACAGATGCACACAGGACTACGTATGCCTGAAAAATTACTTGTGCCTAAAGTAATACTAAAGCTGTACTTATAATGTTGAAAATGTAAGTGTTCTACCACTGTCATTAACTGTATTTATATAGAAGTTGGCACAAATGAGGAAAGCTGAAGCAACATTCGAAATATATTCCTATCCTTTCATTCCAGCATGCAACTGCTATTTCTGTTCTTTTCGTCCCATTATTATTTCATCCATAGGTGATGGAGAAGATGACTGAGAGTTCAGGGACTTGTCCTGCGCAGTATTAGCATGGCTGATAGATTCCCTCCTCTTGATATGACTGTGAGCATGGGCTGCATTGACATGCAGCATGTAGCCTTTCCCCGTATTAATTTTGTTAGGTTCCCATGTGTTTGTGGCTCCCATGGTTTAGGCAGCTTTCTCCCATATTCCAAGATTAACAGACTTCTCAAACTACTTGTGTTTGGCTTTTTTTTTTTTTTAAAAAAAACCCACCATATTTCTCTTATAGCCAGAGAACCTTGCTAAGAGTGGGGGTCTTAAGGGAGGTGGAAGCTGCTAACACCAATGATACCTGCAAGTCCAGTTGCAGGCCTGCGCTTGGAGTGTTTTGATGTTGTTCTATGTGTGTTGTACATTTCTTTTTCTTAGGACTTTAATCTAATTTTGAGCTAAAGGAAGGCAGCAGGTGGCAGATCTGACTGCAAGAAGCCATGGATGCCAACTCAGGAACTCTGAAACTCCATCAGGTAGTTTCAGGATGCTTCCTGAAAACAGAATCTTAAATACCTTAACCAATTAGTTTAATTAAAGTATATGTACATGATCTAGCAGGCATTCATCCATATTAAGTATTATCTAATTTGTATTCAAATATGTGATGTGAAGTCAAGACCTTCCTGATACACATCCAAAATTAGGTAAGAAGCTGGTGTTAAAAATATTGCAGATTCATAACACTATTTGTCACTACGCAAATAATAAAAAGATAACAGCTATGCTGAACAAACTTGCCTTGTTTTAGAAGGTTATTTAAAGAAACAAAACAAAAAACCCAATGAAAACCCAAAATACTCTGGTGCATGTAAATAATTAACTATTTTCTAACAATACTGTTGCTATTTTCCAAGTGACCATGGTCCAGATTCACTTCTCATTTAATGACAAGAGTATGTTTTGAAAATGCAACCTATGCTATCACAAGCAAAGTAAGGTAAAAGCACTGCTTCATTATTTCATGCATGCAAACTTCAAATAAGCTAAATGTTAGCAGATGCATCATTAGTGGCACATTAACTACCAGGAACACCCTAAGCCATTCAGTAAAACTCAGATGAGCTGCACTTGTTCTTAAAGCTTGATTGACACCAGTCAGTGCTGGCTCCATGCAGTCCAGACACAAGAGACCCCCCACTCAGTGCTCAGCTTTTGGAAATTAAGTCTTGCATTAAAAAAATTGCTTCTCTCTGAAGCCACCTCCAAATTCACCCTTCAGCAGTTCTCCTCCTAATCCAAACACACGTTCAATCACAAAGATCTTTGCAAAGCAACCCCAGAGCCTTTGGACATGATCCTACTGTGCTTCACTACTGTATCAAATACTTTCTATACTCCTCAGGTTATACAAATAGCAAACATTTCTGACACTGAGTGCTAATTATCAGCATGGTTTTAATTTTCTTTTCTCTCTAGAAGGAAGATAAATACATTACTGATTCAACACATGAACAGAATGTTGTCACTGTCCAGTTGCAGCAGAAAGTTCAATTGCCTTCCTTTCAGGCTTGGCATGCTTAGAACGAGTACATATGCATACACACACACAGAGATATATCACATTATGCCAACACACAGAAATGTACCTGAACAGAAGCATTTCCTCTTTTAAATATAAGTTAAATTTCAAAACTGACTGGAAAAGTACATAACTCCTGTTAAACTTCTTCATTTATATTGAAAGAAGGGCTTCTCTTGGGCCATAGGTGTGTCCAGCAGATCTACTGCAACATCAAGTTTAAGTCCCCTGTTCTTACATACCCTAAATAATATAATTTTAAAAGAAACTTCGATAAAACAAACAAAAAAAAAAGCTTTTGTTGTTAGTGTAAAAAGGATCATTCAGCACAACTTTATCATAGCAGGATCAGGCAGCTGAAAAATGCTACAGAAGCACTACAGTCAGAACTCAACCAGAGTAAGCACCTCCTAAGTAAAGAGAAGCAAGTCTGTGCAACCAACACAATGCTGCAAAGAAACAACAGTGCTGTCTGCAGGAGATAAACACTGCAGGGCTTTTGATTTTTTTAGGTGCAGCTTAATCTGGGAGCCTTTTCTGGGCTTTCTACTGTATCTATAAGGATTTCACCTTTACTTTTAAGAGAATAAAGCTAGGGCCCCCTGTGAAAACCAAATCAGACAGGTACCACCCTAGCCTGTTAATCAATTGTCCTTTTCCCCACTTTTAGGATACAAACTACTTTTTCCCTCAACATATACACAGCTTCTATACTGACACGTGCACATAAAACTTGGCAGAGGTAAAATCTGCCTATTCACTTTAAGCTCTGCACTTTATCATTAAAGGTCAAGCAAAAGGAAAAGGTAAACCAAACACAAAGCAAATATAATGGGAGCTATACAACATAGAGAACTACAGAACAACAGGTGCCTTTGGCAACAGGTTTTTACATGGAACAGCACAAGAAAATAAACAGAAAGCACAAGAAAATGAACAGAAAGCACAAGAAACCAAGCATTATTCTTCAAAAAAACCACAAACAAAACAACTCAAATCAGCATTATTCTTAAAAAAAAACATGAACAAAACAAATCAAATTTTAAAGAGCACCTAAAGCCAAACTTAGTACATAACAGGTTCCAGATATAAGAACAAAACCAAGAGATTGGATATGACCCTTTGCTGTATGTCACTTCATTAAAAAACTTAAACAATACTATTACTTGGAAAATGGATTCACTTCCAAAAAATTCATCTTGGATAATATTTTTGACATAGTTTTATTAGTCAACACAATTTAGAAAGGGCAACAGTGGAGTAAGATATATACCGAGGTTATTCTGACACATATTGATCAGTGTAATGGAAAGTTATTTTGCCTCCACATCATTACCTGAAGGTACACCTTTATTCTGCAAATACACAGAAAATTGGCTTGTCAAAGTGGAAAATAATTGAGTTTTGTGCAAACTGATATAAAGTATTCCTAAAGAGATTATAATCTCTGCAGTGTGAGACAACAGAATTTATTTTCTTTTGAAGGAACCACTTTGCAGTCTACACTTGTTTTCTTTTTAACATTATGTAACTTTATTTATATCTTGAGACAAAAGTAGAGAAATGTGAATGGCTATAAGCAATAAGCAGGGATGGTATTATTCCACAGCATAAGGAATCAAGTCACCTGACAGGTTGCCCTGTGGAGCAGCGTATGATTTATAACAACAGAGACTGAATGATGTGGTTTTCTCACATCAACAAGAGCAGCCCCATTCTTTTACACACAGCTGCAGTGGTCCAGAGCATGGTCTTGCTGACAACAGGCAAAGGGTCATCTCGCATGGCAAGAACAGCCTCTAGCATGGATTAAAAATATAAGAAAAACATTTGACGTACTTGGATCTGACAAGATTGAGTCGGTTTTCGGCAAAAATTGGTCACAGCGGACTCCTTGGTAGCCCTCTTTGCACCTGAGAAAAAGGGGATAAATGACAAACATACGCATGCGGTAGTAAAAGGTTAATTTTTAGGTACCAAATCAACCGAAATACTCCTGCCAACACTGTGAGGGACTTGCATATCTACAATATGCAAGGTTTTTGCAAGGTTATTACTGGAACACAATGGAAGCTGGTAAAATCATTTGTATTTCAAAAAAATTCCCCTCCAACCTTTCTGATTATTTTTGAAGCTATGAATAGAAATATTATTTTAGCATAACCATTCTTTTAACTATCAATTCAGTAAAACAATCAAAGACAAATCCTCTACAAAATAGACATTTGCAATAAAAGAAACTCATTAGGTACCATAATGCTTTATAAAGCTTCATACTGTACAAACCATCAGAGAAACAACTTATCTCTGCCTGTTTGAAAAAGCAGGGAACAGTTACGTAGTCAATAATTTTAATATCAGTTTATACTGTGCTTAAATGATAACACGATAGACAGCATCAGGCACTGTTTGTAAGCAGGAAGATTTAGATGTCCATGGACTAGACTTTAAAGCACACAAAAGAGAATAACCCCACTCAACAAGTAAGAACTGGCTCTGACTGAGATTGTAACACTATTATTTATCTTGAAACCTTACTTTGAAAAAAAATCCATTTACTGCCTTTGGACTGTTCTCAGAAGTCTCATTTCAATTAAGCATATCAGAACCAGACCTTTAATTATTTATTCGTCAAGCAGTTTTTCAGAGAAAAGTGATGGACACTTTAATTATAAATGATAGCAACAGGGATTCCTTATCTCCCAAAGCTTTTGCACGTCATATAAGCAATATACTCAAATCAGCTTCACCACCTTTCATCAGGGTTGACAACTGCAATTTGAATGATGTGATAATGTCAGGACCAGCAGTTATCTGCTTCTTCAGAATGTTTTTACTAAGGTTTCCTGTGAAAGTTGCTTTTTAAAATGCTTTCAGCCTAATAAATTAATGCTTCAATGAGAAGTGCATCTCACCAGCACTGATTCAGGGATCAGTAAGAACATTTTTGAGCAAATATGTAAATTATATTCCCATCAGACCAGAAAATGCAGTAAAGAGCTAGGGTAAGGAAAAGATTTTAAAAAAACTCATACATACATTATTTCAAAACCTCCCTTTGGGCCTTTCTTCTCGATGGATATTGGGTGCTACCTTGGATATCAGCTTCTTACCAGTACTCACGTTTCTATAAAATAACTGACTGAAAAAACTCTTCAGATGTTTTTCATTCAGATCCCATGGCAGTGGTAATAAGTTATCAGACAAGGGAAAAAATGTTCTATCAATTAAAACTCTCCATTACTCAGAAAAACGGAATAAGTCTACATATACTCAGACACGGCTGCATGCATATTTTGCCTCTGACTGTGAAACATGAGAAGCTGCCTCACAGCAAACACAAATCCTTCCCCACAGTCTTGAGGAGGGTTAGTAAACCGCATTCCAAAGCTTAGGAACAACCTACACAGGTGAGGATATTCTTGCCTTTGTATTAGCATTTTCTATTAACTTTTTGACACACATTTCCACCTGCCTCAGTTATAAACACCCTATTACAGACTTAAAACTCTCTATCCTAAACTTCTGGTCTGCAAGTCATAAAAGCATGTGAGGATAAAGCACCGCAGAGTGGTATCTCCTGAAGAACTGCACTGAATGCTCATCAGTACACTTGAACACCACTGGCGAGGAGCAGGCAGAGCAATGTTACCAATACCCTCAGGACAGTGGGAGCAAGCCTTTCCGCTACCCTCTGATGGCCAACAGGGCACATCTGAGTCAGAAGCTTGGCTGCTTTCCTTTCTTTATCACTTTATTTTTCACATAAGAGTAGAGAAACTTCAGATTATCTCACTTCACAGCTGAGAAACAGTCTGCAAAATTTATTCCATCTGTCAGATGGTTCAGGTAATTAAAACGGGCTGCCCAGGGAGGTGTTGGAGTCACCATCCCTGAAGATGTTCAAAAATCTAGTTGAGAAGGTGGAGATCAGTCAAAAGTTGGACATGATGACCTTGTAGATCTTTTACAACCCAAATAATTTTGTGATTTTGTAACTAATTTTGATACAGCTAATTAATCACTCACGCCAGAATTCAAGGACAGAAATTTTGCTACTATTAGCTGCAAAGGTAGATTTGGTATATCTATTCAAATCCTACCATGTCAGGGGGAAAAAAACCAACCAAACAACAACAAAAAAACAAACCGAAAAAACCCCCAAAAAGCCATACCACATCAGTCTTTTAGTTCAGTATTTTTTTTATCTTGCACAACTGGAAAAAGGTGTTCTTGATATTTCCACCTTTCATTTAATGTTATTCTCAAAGGTTACATCTTACCAGTTTCAAAACCAGCAGATGCCAATAAAGCTGGTGGCCTCACAAATAGTCTGAGGGGAGACTTCTGTAACTGGTAAAGTATCATCCCAGTACAAGGAACTAAGTTAGATGTGTTTCCATGTCTTTCTCTTCCAGACGTTTTAAGAGCAATGGGTTGGAATAGAATGTATCACATTCACATGATTTACAACTCCTCCCTTGTATAACTCAACATCCCTGGTACCTCACTGAGTTGCTTGCTGCCACAACTATTCTGTGCAGTCTGGAGATAACGATGAGGATGGATTTCTTCGCCTTTTTAATACATATAGTGCTGCTTTTCTCCCTCACTATGAAACTGTAGCACACAGCAATCAGTTGACTGACTGACCTGGATGACTTTAGAGCAACACATTCAGTTGCCTGTACCCTCCAATAAACATACAAAATGAGCTTGTTACTTTTGAAATTTAGTATAGAGGTGAACAATATATCAAACAATAGATATGATCTTTTAATGTAATGACATGCACTCAGATAATAAGTACTATGGTGAGGCCGCACCTCAACTTCTCTGCCCAGTTCTGGGCCCCTCATTAGAAGACAGTTGTTATGGTGCTGGAGTGTGTCCAGAGAAGGGCGACAGAGCTGGTAAAGAGTACAAGCCTGATGAGAAGTGGCTGAGGAAACTGCATTTTTTTAGCCTGGGGAAAAGGAGGCTCAGGAGGGACCTTATTGCTATTTACAACCACCTGTAAGGAGACTGTAAGACAGGTGGGAGTCAGTCACTTCTTCCAGGTAACAAGTGACAGGGTGAAAGAAAAAGAGTCTCCAGTTATGCCAGGGAAGGTTTAGATTAGATATTAGAAAAGAATCTTCACTGGAAGGGTGGTCAAGCATCGGAACAGGCTACCCAGGGAAATGGTGGAGTCACCATCCCTGAAAGTATTTTTAAAGGCATGTAGATGTTGCAGTTAAGAACACAGTTTAGAGGTAAACTTGGGTGGGCTGGGTTAACAATTGAAANGGGGAAAAGGAGGCTCAGGAGGGACCTTATTGCTATTTACAACCACCTGTAAGGAGACTGTAAGACAGGTGGGAGTCAGTCACTTCTTCCAGGTAACAAGTGACAGGGTGAAAGAAAAAGAGTCTCCAGTTATGCCAGGGAAGGTTTAGATTGGATATTAGAAAAGAATCTTCACTGGAAGGGTGGTCAAGCATCGGAACAGGCTACCCAGGGAAATGGTGGAGTCACCATCCCTGAAAGTATTTTTAAAGGCATGTAGATGTTGCACTTAAGAACACAGTTTAGAGGTAAACTTGGGTGGGCTGGGTTAACAATTGAAATTAGAGGGCTTTTCCAACCTTAATAATTCTATGATTCAATGGCCACACACAGCTTGGTTTTTTTAATTAAGTTTTCCAGCAAAGATAAAAACTAAGTCATCTAGTTTAATTAAACACTTAATTTTGAAATCCATGACGTCAAATAATAACAGTAACTGCTCTGCCAACATGACACTGAAATTCAAACCTTTGTGATTAAGTCATGTTAAACTGAAGTCCTGTAGATTATACATTTGACAGTTATAATGTTACAATATGATAAAAGTTGATCATTTGAGGAATCTTGGACAAAGCATCTGCCATCTGTCCTGAATAGGCAGATGTGATAGTTATGCCCACAATACCTGACATGCACACATGCTGCTAATTGGCATCACACCTCTACAGGAGAAAACACAACAACCCACCACAGAAAGCCCTATCAAAATAGCACTTCTATGACACATAGAGAAGTTCAGGGAAGTCCAAATGAGGTCATTCAATATCACCATATGCAGTGTGAATGATCACATTCATATTTATGGATGTATTAAAAAAGCTATGAGTAATCAGAGAAATCTTGATAAATGCTCAGATGCAGTCAACAGTTTCAGAAATGATTGTTTGATTCTGTGACAAACAAATGTTCATTAGATATGTTTAAAAAAAAGTAAAAGAAAAAGAAAATTAACCTAGAATAAGACACTGCTTGTAGTGAAGCAAAAAGTCTGATCTGCACATGGGGCCCCCACAACAAAGGCTGGAAGGGACATCCTAAGGTCAATTCCAGCACCAGCAGCCCCTCCTGTGCAGATGCACTGCACTGTATCAGCAGGCTTGGGCACACGTTTTAGTCCAGACCATGGCAAAGGGCTCTCTGTAAACACTGTTAATTAGAGCCTCTCTTAAAGAAATATGAAAATGGAATTCCCTCTTTTGCATTCAGATTTTCACCAAAACTGTATCTGTCTAGGCTCCAAAAGAAAAACACCAACAGGATTGTATAATATGAATAGAATTATTTAAATCTTTGTGATTATATGGTATGAAAAGAGAATCACAGGTAAAGCTAACCTGCAGCTGCTAAAACACTTGGAAACAGCACATCCCTAAAGGATATCTGCTAAATTCAACCAAGATTATTTTATCTTGTATTCTTTACATCTTTTTTTTGCAACGTACTTTCTCTAGATGATTTTTTGATGTCACCAATGACAAACTGTACTGTGTATTGCACTTTGTGAAGTCAGTCACAATGATGTCTGTGGGAAAACATACACGCAGAAACACATCTCTCATTCCTGCTGACAAGCTTTTTTTCCTTTCTACTTAAGCATATTTGTACTTAAGTATTATAAAATAAGTAGAGTATCAAACTGTAGTCAATCCTTTTGTCCTCACTGTTAATATTAGATAGTAATAATACATGTCATGTTCTAGTCAGAAATCACAGATATTTTCTGCAGACATTTTTCAGAACTGTTTCTTGTGTATTCCCACCTTATGGAGCCAAGGGAGATTTCAAATAGATGACTGTCTCACTTGCAGGATTAACACAGAGCTCTAATTTCCAGTTTCAGATTGGACACATTAGAATAAGTAAAGTGAATGGGGGTGAGGGTGTGGTAAATTGCACAACAAGCAAAGATGAAGAATAAAATATATTTAAGTCAGCAGAAAGAGAAGAAATAGAACCTACTTAGAAGAGTTAAGGAAGGACATATAAAAGTTATGGCCAAGAAGGCATCACTGCCACAATTTCCTCAAATACTTCCATATAGAGCCTCATATCCGTATTAAACCTAAATATTTAGTTTTCAAGGGATGGTAATGTACAGAATGCAGGAGAGAGAGTGGCACCAGCAAACTGCAGAGCCAATGAAAGATGGCAATGGTGTGAATCCCCATCTCTTTCCTCCTTCCATGTGATATCCATCCATTTGAAATGTGAACAATTCTTCTTCCCCAAGTGTGGTGATCGCATTGGCTCTGACCATGTGAAGAAGTATGCATAGTTTCTCTACAAAAAGTCCAGAATTTGGCAAACATAAAATATATGAGTTCATCTGAATTGAAAATTTTGGAAATGGCATTTGGGACCTCAGTGACAAACTACACCAGAAGAGAAAGCTTATCCTAGGCCAAAGGTGATTTGTAACATTTGACAGAAATGTCTTAATAGTGCAGTGCCCATATAAGCCTATAATCTGACTCTAGCCTTTCAAACTGGAGTAATCCAATTTGAAAGATGGAATTAATAGCACCTATGAAAAATGAAAGCTAATTTTTGCAGTGAATCCAGATCAACACATTTCCTTCCACTTGCAAAACTAGAAATCAGCAGTCTCAAAAATACTATTAATTAGAGTGATCCATCTCATAATCTCAGTGGATAAGGTGCAAATTATTTTCTCACAACACCATTGCAGTCACAGTACTAACAATGCCAATCAGAGAACACAATGCATATTTTATTTACTCTCTAGGAGAGACACTTAAGATCATGACAAAGAAATATTCTATTAATTTTGATCAAGTATTTATTTTCACATAGAGATGCAATATGCTTTATCCTGGGTCAGAGGTCAGTTACACAATAAATACACAGTAGCAATTCATGACATTATACAGATTGTGGCTGTCCCACAATCTGGCCTGAAATACATTGTAAACAATGAAAAATAATTCCTCTGCTCTGCAGGTAAGCTAAATAAAGACTTCTGTGCAACTAGAATGACCTTAAGCAGAATAACTGGAAAATTGTATTTATTATTGTGATTGCTATTAAGATTTTATTCACAAGGGAAGAAAAAAGCAATCTTAAGAGTAACGGTCAGACAGGATGTCTTGTCATTTAACACATACAGCCACTGAAAGTAGAAAGCAGACTTCCTGCATTCCACAGAAGAGACCACTGAATCACAATTGAGAACACTGTGGATACCGTGCTCATAGCCAGACCCAAAACAAACCCTTCATAAAAACCAACAGTCTGCACTTTGGTGGTTAGGCACTCACCTGAGAAGGAAGATTCACATTCAGTCTTTGGTGTGAAAAAGGAGCATTAAAGACCCAAAAACATGCTTCTCACTGGCAGGCTCTATGCTTCTTTCTTGTCCAAAGATGACAAATTCTACCTATCTTGTAACCAGGCCCTTAAAATGCCCTGGTGAGGTCTTCCATATGTATTCACTAACACAGCCTTCAGGATTTGGTTGTGGTAATTCTATTAAAACACATAATGCAATCATCTAAGTCATATATGGCCACAAAATTCCAGTAGCCTCTACTACAGTAGATCACTATAGTAAAGCGATTTCACCACCCAAACCACCTATTCACCAAGTATTTACAGACACCATCAGTAAGAGGAGCAGAAAAAACAACAATGGATTTCTGACCACTCCCAGTAACTCCAATACAAATAGTCAAGAGCCTTTTAGCACGAAGAAGTAAAAATTATACCTTTGATGCAAAAAAAGTATACCAGAATCAGTCATTAAAAATTATGCTTAGATAGGTGGTCTTTATAACTCTGTGGATTTACGGCTGCAATATGTGCACCTCTGTGAGCAGCAGACTCTTGGGCACTCCTTGCTTAAAGGAGCTGTCCCTGTGGTCCATGTTATGCACACAACGTAACCTACTAACTAAAATTAAACTGAAGTCAATATAAATAGATAAAAATATACTAAATTAAAATAAAATGAATGCATGGGGTTAGAACAAACTAGGGACCCAAAGGAACTGGGTAATGACACAGTACTTCTTGAACCCATTTGTGAATCCCTTTAGACGGGAATGTCTGAACACTTCAGGACACTCAGCCTCCTCCTATTTACCTTTTTTTTTTTTCTTAAAAAAAAAAATTGTTTTAAATAATCCCCACAACAGAAATGCAACTTACTGCATAATGACGGTTTCCTGTCAGGGTTTGAACATACATTATTTTTTTTAAGACCTTGCAATCTATTATGTGATTGAATTAAGATATACATCTGCTTTTTCTTTCCTTAAAGAAATAAGGTTGACTATTGCGTATAGAAATAGTACAATTCCTACAGAATGGACAGTGTCAACTTCTAAAAAAGAAACAAAACCCCCCCACTTTTCTGTCAGTTTTCTTTTAAAATGTTGTAGCTGTTAAAAATAAGTAGAGCAAGTAAGCAGAAAGGAAATTATGTTGGAAAGGCAGACAAAGAACAGTCAGAAAAGAGTTTTTTGTCTACAGCATTTTCTACAGAACCAATCCAGCTGAATCACTTTAACATAAATAGAGAATCAGACTTTTAAAAAAATCCTGTTTATGTCTGCTGTAATTCACTATATTTTTCAGTATGCAAGTTTTTAGTCCAGCTCTCTGAAACAGGGAAGGACTATTATGATCCTACTGGAAATGAAATAAAGATTAAAGGTCACAGCTACAAAACCCTGAGACATCGCCCAGGTTTAGATAACACAACTTTCAACTAATTCGCTGACTCCAGGGTTTCAGGATCCTTTAAGAGTCAGAGAAACTACATGGGCACTTTAGTAAAATCTGTATTCCGGAATCCTCTGTAGGAACCACTGAACTAAATGAGGCTTTTAGCATTTAAAAAGGAGTTACTGGGATTTTACTTAAATGCTTTATCCATAATTATGCTGGAACTACTGAATTATCATTCCCCTCCTGGTTTTAGACTACTTTCCTTCTTCATCTTTCATAAAAGGTAAGTCAGAAAAAGAAAAAATGAACAGGATTTGTTAGTAAAGCCATTCAAGTCACCTGGACCTATGGCAGCACCTGAACTAATAATCATTTCACTCCCCACAACAACAGGCCAATTTTATTGAATTTGAAGATGCTTCCCTATATTTAAAAAAAAAGTTTCATATTCTTAATCAATGCACATAGCCTAAACAGAATTGCTAAATACTGGTTCTAGACTACAGTGTTCACTTAAAACTCAGGTTAGGTTTTATATTCAAAGATATATAAATGCATTATTGATAGTTACTTGGTACCAAATTTATTTGTGGCATATCTACACATAGGTAAATATTTCACACTGATACACAGAATTTACACTTTTCAAGGGATAAGAATTATCTTTTCCATCTGCCTTAATCTCCTTAACAACAAACTTTAATCTGTAAACCACAAAAAGCATTAGAATCTGTGTTTGAGTATCATTTAATAAACAAAATGTTTAACCAACTAACTGAGGAATCGTTTTTCTGCTATTTTGAATTTAACCAGCCAGAAACCCCAAAAAGCTTCAATTAGGTTTTTCCACAATATACCCCTGTGATAAACAATTTACTATGGATGACAGATGAATATAGGCCTTCATTATGTATAGCATTCATCAGCTATCAGAAAGCTTTTGAATAAATGGAAAGTGATTTCATACATATTTAAAGTCTCACACAACTAAGGCCAGATGAAAGCCACGTTCAATACTTGAAAAAAAAAACAAATGAGAAGGATACCCTCGGTTTACATTATGTCTGCCCAAGATTGCCACCTTTATAAAAGCCCTTCAAAACTCTTCTTGAAAATATTCATCAGAGGCTGGACTCAGAAAAGAAAATATCTAAAAAAAATCAATAAAAAGGACTAAAATATGTAAGATTTACAGACGCTATCACAGTGTTTGGCATGAACTCATCTGCCCTTCAAGTGGCCATTTGTTAAAGATGGCAATTATAACAATAAGTGAGATAATTCTAAAGAGAGGTGCAAACTCACAACTAAGTAGCATAACAGGTTTGCTGGATGTCTTTTCCCAGTTTCCTCCCCACAAATATTACAAGCTCAACACTGAAGTCTTTTGCTTCCAGCTACTCAGTACAAGCAACAGCCCCGGACTTTTTTCAAAAACTTTCAAATGCATTGTTCACTTTGTTTCACTGAATAGTTTCCAATTCAAAAATAAGAGCAAAAAACACTGAGAGAAATTAACTTCTATGTTTCAAGCTCAAGCTAGAAATAAAATGGATCTTTTGCTTATGAGGAAAGTCATGCACAATTTCCAATCTTGCCCTGCAGATTCAAAATAATTTTTCAAACTTCAGCAAAATGTTCAGATTAATATTTTTGACAACATTTGAAATACACACAGGTACTCAGATGCTTTTCTAGTAACAGTATCTACATGGAATACTGCTTGTCACAAACTCCTCTGCTAAAATGCTCAAGGTCACATTAAGCCAATGCTTATCTAAAGAGACAGAGTGCCTCTGCCAAACACTCAAACCCCCTCAAACTCAGAGAGCTATTTGCTTCCTACCTGTTTTTATACCTGGTTTGGAAAGAATAATTGAAGCCACTCCGGAGGTGTCAGTTAAAATATCCTTAACTACCAACAGATGGTCTACACAAATGGTGCCCTCTCACTTTATGGCAGGAAATAAACATGACTCTGCTACTGTATTTTATATCATCTGCACACATCACATGTTATAGATAAGAACAATTTGACATGCAACATAATTGCCGAGCAAAGTTCAAATACAGAAACATTTTCCAGGATAACTCTTCCTTAGCATATATAGTATAATTTAGAACCCAGAAAAAGAATAGTTTTAAAATTCAAATAAACCACTCCCTGGAGATATTCAAAGTTGCTAACTAAAACAACTCCAAATCTTTGAAGTTGCCCCATTATAAAGAAAGATTTAGTCTTGTATAGAAGTTTTGGGTTTTTTTTCCCTGAAAAGGCAACTGATGTATTGTAATGATGTTATGGCACACGTAACACAACATAGATTTAGCATAAAATCAGCAGCTAAAGCTCTCTTGCTAATGGATCAAGAGCTTAATAGTCAGTAAAAAGTCTTGGGGTGAATTGGTTAAATCTAGCAAATTTAAGTCCTACAGAATTCTGGCAGGCAGCTGCAGCATTCCTCACTGCTGCACCTACTGCAGCAGCTGCCCAGCCACTGGCTCAAAGCTTCAAAACGCTCAGTGACGCCTCCAGCCCAAAGCTGTTCTGCCTTCATTCTGCTCTTGTCTTAGTTCAGTGGCAAAACTAATTCAGCTGTAGGAGCTAATGTTGGAGAAGCACAAAGCAATAGGAACATGGACACCACTCACTCCTCCCTGCCAAAAAAAAAAAAAGACTGTACCTTATCATCTGCATAAAATGCAGGCAGACTTCCACAGGAGCAATATGGCAAGACTCCTACTATACTAAATAAGCAGGAAAATTACTTGAAGCTGAAAAGACACTATTAGGACAAGGAAAAAACTCCTCTCTTTGTTCCACTGTGAAATCTTGACCTGAAGCTTTCTTAATGAGTTTCTTGTTTGTGAGCTAAAAGAACCCACATGGTAAAAAAAGTACCAGTGATTGAAGTGGTTTTGCCCACAAGTTATTAATGCAACTTTGTTTTCACCTTAGTCAAAGTATTTGCAATACAGTAGGGTTTGGATGAGTATATTTTGAAGAAATATATGCCTTACTTTAAGAATGACCTAATACAATAAATACTGTTAATAGAAAACATTTCTAAAGGATGGCAACTGGTTTCCAAAAGCATATAGCAGAGATGCAAGCATGAAATATATTTCTGATACCAGTATTTTAAAAGTTATTTTTAATACATAAGTTCCAAGCAGGTTAGCTACCCCACCACATGATACGCAGCAAGTAGGGGCAAACTTTTGTTGTTCTGTGTCTATTTTAATAACTGCCCAACATGCAAAGCAGCTCTCTGGCTGACATGATTCTCACTACCAGCTATGTGTGGATGCACAGAAATCCTAAACATTTTACTTTATGGCTGCTTGTGGGCAAAAAGGAGTAAAACCAGGACACTTTAATTTGCTGACTGTCCTGCAGCTTCTGTAAGAAGAACAGCAGAAACAGAAACATTATTAGAGACAAGAGAGCTCAGAAGAACTGTGTCAATATTTACACCAGGTCAACACTACTGAGACAATTAAGTCCTTCCTAGCAGTTCAGTTCCGCAAAATGCCAAAATCTCTTACATTAAGATATATCAATAACAGGGTTGCCCTGTGCAGGGCTAGGACTTAGACTCAATGAGCCTTGTGGATCCCTTCCAAATTCAAGCAAATGAATGGAAATGACATGAAAGAATTATGCATAGAAGAGAACAGCATTCATGCATGGACCTACTACATTTGAGTCAGCAATTTCCAGCTCTTCTCAATACTTTTTTTAAAAACAGGCAGTTGCATGAAAAGTCACCCATGCTATACCATCACCTGCCAAGCCCAACAAAAAAAGAAAACTTTGAGAATTGGAATATTACGAAATAATGGTAACTCCAAGAGGTAGCACAGATGTGATGTGCTTGCTGTCAGAAGAAAATGGTCATAAATACAAGAACCTTGCTTGATTCAATTTTCAAAATAATGGCAGCTGAGAGCAACAATCAGGAAAGTCATTATGCCCCATTTAAGATCATTTTGTGGATTAGAATTAGTCTCTGACTCAATGAAATTTAAGGAATACATTTACTTTTCTTGAATTCCTAATCATAAATCAACTGAACTCAGCTACATTTTTCTGGTAACTCTCTTCTAAATTCAGGTGAAAGAAAGGCAGCACAGCTCACAATGCCCATAGGCAGTACTACCAAATTTTTCCCCTCACATACATCCAAATGAGCAGAACAAATTATTCTGATCTTATTCTTATTACAAAGGGAATAATTTCTAAAGACTAAAGCCTTTATGAAGAAGAAAGCAGAAGGTGCCTGCTCTGCAGCTCTGCACAAGGAGCCACACCACTCTCCCCCTGTGTGACCTTCAGCCCATCACCAAACAGCATCACCGCTCCCTGTGCTGCTGGAATAGCAGCAGAGTAGGATCAGCACAGCCTTCCCATCAGCTCGGATTTTGTGAGGAGAAATTATCATAAGCATACAGTAACGGTGGCAATATAAGCATTATACAGGTAATAAAATAAATACACCTTTGTCATTTTCTGTGGAAAGCAGAAACTGTACATTGTCAAGCTCACTTGTTCATTATGTTTTTCTTCAGAGGAAAAACCTTGGGAATTTTTTAGACATGAAGCTATGTTAATGAAACATGCATCAAACACTGGCTATAAGGAAAATCAGGATATTCCAATCTTCTTTTTTATATTTAACTCCTAAAATACTAATATTTTATTTATGCCAAATAACAAAGCAAAGCTTGGCATTCACTGTCACACAGGATGAGTCCTTTTCTAGAAATAGGCTATAAAGGCTCCTCCTGATTTGGGGCACAGAACAGTAAAGTGGCTTTGGCCAGAGTAGAGTTAATTTTCTTCACAGTAGCTGGTACAGGGCCACATTTTGGATTTGTGCTGGTCTCCATAACACAGGGATGCTTTCCTTACTGCTGAGCAGTGTTTGCACCATGTCAAAGCTTTTTCTGCTTCTTGCACCGCTCCACCAGTGAGGAGGCTGGGGGTGCACCAGGAGTTGGGAAGGGACACAGCCAGGAGAGCTGATCCCAACTGACCCAAGGGATATCCCAGACCATATGGTGTCATGCTCAGTAACAGAAAAAGCTGGGGAAAGAAGGAGGAAGAGGGTAACATCAGAGCAATGACATTTGTCTTCCCAAGTAACCATAACACGTGAGGGAGCCACCTCTGCCGGAGATGGCTGAACAGCTGCCTGATGATGGGAAGGGCTGAATTAACTCCTGGTTTGGCTTTGTTGACATGCACAGCTTTTGCTTCCCATATTAAACTGTCTTTAGTCTAAGGTTAGTGTGGACATTTCTTCATTCCCTTTGTTACAGACTATTCTAAATAATATATTGCCATACCTGGTTATTTTCATACTGTTGCGATTTTCTGGTATTTCTCTCCTTGTAACTGCATAGCTAAATAATTACATTTATATATAAATTAATTATTCAAAAGTCTGAGCAGCCCTGAAGTGAAACATGTTAATATCACTTTTATGCATGGAATTGGTATATGAAGATATATGTACTATGACCAGAGTAATTATTCTATAAACTCATCATCACTATAAGTTTATCTATGTTCTGATGAGGTTCATTTTTTCCCCAGTGCTAAGTTTTTAGTAAGTTCTTTAAAACATCAGTACACAGATCAGAAATAAAAAATGACCAGGCTTTCTTTTTCCAATAACAGCCAAACAGCCTTTCCATTTTTGGTTGTCTTTACTGTCATTCATATTTACTAGAAATGATTCATTTATTTTATTAATTTTATTTATTTTTACGAACACAATGTGTCTCTAAACAGAATAGAATCACTGTGAAAAATATCCTCATGTTTTGATTATTGCCAAAATACGTTGGCTCTTCCTGTTAGATACTTTTGTCCCTTTACTCCCTTCCACCACTGAATGATCTACCTGGTAAATTAAATTTGGACTCTATTCTGCTGATAACATATTTTTCATAGAAAACAATGCTTATGTTTTGAAAAACAGAAAAATAATAAAAGCTGTTTTAGAGCTATGCTATTCCATTTTACAGATAAAGGATAAAATTCAGTAACATAATGCCTTATTTCATTCACTTGATGCTGAAACTCACAGTTCTTGAGCCCTAACATGATACTGCCAAGTTCTTACTGTGGAAAAGAACTTCTCAAAATATATGATTATCACAATATTTTAAAGAAACTGGAAAGATAACCAGCATAAAACAAGGAGGGAATGCATATACTTGTAGTTGAAAATACACTTCTCATTTACTTTATAAGAGTCCGAGTTCAAGATTTAGAAAGAAAGAAACGTGAAGTGCACATAAACCTGGTATCCCTTTCAATTTATGTGCTAAACAATCTGTAAGCATTCACATGGGATTTACAGTGAAATGAATTTACTGAAAAAATGACATTTACTGAAAAAATGAAATTTGATTTACAATTTAAAAAATGTTCCCTTATGCAATAGGGATTAATACAGCAGTGTCATCAACTTTAAATTAGCACAACAATTAAACATTTGAAGTCTTAAAAATAACATTAAGGAAGATACACACTGCTGTCCTTTCCTTTTATACACTTACTGAACTTCTTAAAGACTGCATTATTGATTTCAATCAATGGGTTTTAAATCCATGTTTACCTTAATTTGCTCCTAGTATTTCTCTGGAGTTAGAAAAAAACCAAAAACAACCAAATAAAAGAATGCAGATATCTCTGGGGCAAAAGTCCAGTTAAACCTGAGCTAGAAATTAGCATTTTAAAGCCTCAGGTCAACATAATCTCATGTAATTCATCAAATAAAGCACTTAGGTTTGTCCCATCAGCTCCTGACTTTAATGTTTAACTTAGCATTTAACTGCTAAAAGTGAAAAAAACCTCCAGGAAACCTAAACCCATCTTGGCTTCTAATATGTAAGAAATTGAAAATATTCCATTAATTCTGGAATATGTTTCTTGCATTCTAAAGCATATGGATACTCCATAAAATAATATAATAAGGATATCTGCATTAATTTTAGCAGTCACACAGGTAGAAATATTGTTGTGTATTTCAAATGATGCTTTTCAAGAATCTCATTTTTTGTTGGTAATCATAAACACAAGAAAATTATTCATCACCTACAAAAACATCTTCTTAGCTTCATAAGTAATGGTTTTCCCAGATAGTAAATATAAAATTATGCCCTACTTAAACAAACTCAACCTGCAAAGATTTACAACTTAATATAAAGACTTCTGTCTCCAGTGCCGTAGCATGGAAAATTAAATCCATCAATCCTGAAAAATATTTTTCTTTTTCATTTTTCTTCAAAATCTAGCATAGCCAGGTAAAAAGTTTCAAGTATTTAGAAGCGTTTTGCATACCTATCACTGCTAATAAGTTGGGTCCCAGAGGGAATCCATGAAGCAAATGAAAATGCAGGTATCCCAGGAAAGAGCAGCTTTCCTCAGAACCTTCCTGGAGGAAGACTAAGGCCTTTCTCTCTCCTCCTCTGCCTCCAGCTTTCTGCAGTTATCTTTCAGCATTCTTACAGCTGGAGAAAGAACCCCCGGTAGCAGGTTTGGAACTCTTTGCCCCTGGCTTTCCTTCTTGCAAGCTAGATTTCTTCTTCCACTCCTCTATTCCACAGTTCAACAGCCCACCTCAGGAGCAGTTTATCCTCTAATGCCACAGTCACCTACACAGCTCAGGTTGATCCAGAATTTCACCTCTCAAAGACACTATCATGGAAGAATATCATATAGGAGCTGGCACAGAAGCAGCTGTATGGTGACTCTGGCATGAGCAGAGGCTGAGAGATCTTTGAGTCTGAAGACAAGGCTCAAGAGGGACATTATTGAGGTGCAGAAATGCAGAGGGGGTGGTGGTGGTGGGACACACACTACAGAAGGCAGAGACAGACTCTTTGCAGTGTTATCAAGTGAAAAGACGTGAGACAATGAGACCCCATTGAAATACAGGAGATTTCCCTTAAACATTTAAACCTCTCTGGTTTACTGTGAGGATGGCAAAACACTGGAGCAGGCTGCTCAGAATATCCACCATTTGAAATATTCAAAACCCAACTGGACAGTCCTAAACAGCCTGCTGTAGCTGACCTGCTTGACAGGGAGTTGGAGTACATGATCTGTAGAGGTGTCTTCCTACCTTAAAAATTCTCTGATAAACACAAAGATCATTTCTCTGAGAATTACAATTTCCACAGTAAAAACAAACAAAACCCCAACCAAACAACAACAGAAACCCCAAATCCCACACCAACACCTTCTTACCCAACTCAGAACAAACTCTTCAGAAATGCCATCAGTTCTAGAGAAGTAAAGTTTACTGAAGTCCAGTGTATTTCCTAAATTCCAATATAATTATTAACAATCATTCAGCACTGTGAGAGACAGACAAGAGGAAAACAAACCTCCATATCTGGAAAAAAGCCCACATTCTCTGCTTTCTATGTGAATTGCTCATATGAATCATGGAAATCAATCATACCAGCTCCTTCACTTACTAAAGAAAGATCTTGGATCTATAAATATATATATTGCTTTCTCCCCTCCATGCCCTGGGGCTTGAGGTCTGGTTTCATCATACTTGCTTTCAAAGTAACTCACCTGACTTTGAGGTATAAGACAAAGAATAAATGACATAAATGAAATGTCATGTATGAGCTGATTATATTAGTTTCATTTTTTCCCCCCAGTTTTAGAGAAACATTTAAGGACTTTTGACCTTTTTATCCTCTTTTGATCGATACAGTAAATGGCTCCCCGAGGAGACAAAAAAAGAGGAAACATTAGCTAAATCAGAGACAGAGGCAAAGCAAAAGATTGCATACAGCTTGGAGAAAGCATTTTACAGCAAAGCAGATGGCTGTAAAAAAACAAGCCATTTTTCTCAAGTCTAGCTGACATAATCTGCTCTAATTCACTACTGGAAAGCAACTACCAAAACCATCAGTACAATAAAAGCATTTCTAAAACATTGCTTCTATTTTTTCCAACCACCTCTATCAGGTTTACTGAATTCTTCTTCAAAACACTTATTTCAACAATCCCCCATAACCTTTCCTTATGCTCCTGTTATCTTGGTACATGGAGATGTGGATTTCAGAAAAAGGAGAGCCTTTAATGATTCATAAAAGGGACGCAGCACTAGTTAGATGGCAACAAAAGAACAGGAAAAGCAGTTCTGAAGTTCACTGTATATAACCAAGCTTATCCAAGCCTTAAGCCCTCCTTGGGAAGAAGGAACATGTACACAGAGCAAAAGTTTCTTAGAGCAAGTGGAAATGAAAAGTAAGAATTGGTCATGGGGCTACTCTTTCAAAGCAGAGTCTCAGTCTTTTTCATCTCCACTTTAGTGTCCAGCCAGTATCCAATCACTATCTTAATGACAGAGTGAGAATCAAATTTATTGCACGCCTTTCTACTGCTCCTGTATTCTCTGTAGGAAAGGACAGAGGTTATCATAAGGAGGGGGTATGTGGATAGTATGTGCTGATATCTAGCTTTTAGCTGGTATCATACACCACTCTGCTGACCTCGACACAGTGGGACTGGTCTAATTACTGCTCTTTCCTACTCAATTGAAGCTTGCCTGGCAGTCAAATGATAACATAATGCAAGTCTCCTCAAATGCATTAAGACCAAAATTTATTCTTCATGCCCAACTCCCCACCACACTTGTAAATTTTTAAAACCCATACTGACTTTCAGCCACCACAGCTACTCAACAACCCAGCACAACCTCATCCGTCTTCAGGAGGACGAACACCGGTGCTCTCAAAAGATTTTTGCGCTCCAATCCCCTTATCAGTTTAGCACTTATGCCTCCCTCCCTAATCCTCCACATATGTTTACATAATCCCTACACATTCTAACATGTGCTTAATTCAATTTTAGAAGGACACTATTACCCCTTAAGCATTCTGCTCTACATGTGGATACAGCCACAAGAGCTGCCATCTGGTGGTTGGATTTCAGTAAATTAAATCAACGTTTCGGGATTTCTGGCCATCTGCTGAGACAATAAAAGCTTCCTTGCTGTGGCAGAGAGGAAATGTGCCCAGCTGAGCCACATGTACTTACCAGTATGATGCCTCTTGAGTGAAACCAGTTCTTCACTCTCAGCGTTCTTGACAAGCAGCCTGACAAGACCTTCCTGAGATGAAACAGCTCAGACTACTCTGAAGCCAAATTCATGCTATGGCCACCTTGACATTTTGGCACACCAAGACCATTGTATTTAATTTAAAAAGCCTGCAGCTCACATAGGCAAGTCTCTTTAGGTGGAATGATGTCTAAAAATTAAAGCATAGTGTGAACTGTGGACCCATATCTCTCATGGGAACATCATGTTTTTGGAATCCAATAAAAACACAAAGATGCAGATGGAGTCACCAGAGTTATTATCTGATTTTAATACCTTCTACAGCCTAAACATGGTGTTATGAGGCTGAGCACTTACACCACTCAGAACTTTCTCACTAATTGTATTAGGTTTCCTTATGTGCTGCAAGGTTGATCAGGCTCCCTTCCTACTTGCTGTGAGATGACAGCCCACTCCATAAGCAAAATAATAAGTTTGAGAAAGAAAACTCCAACTGGACAGAGAACAAAAGACTCACAATTCTTTTTTCTTCTCTTTTTATGCTAGCACTATACTAGTTGTTTGGTACTTTATCAGTTTTGTTTGCCTGTTTATGCACCTACTTGAGCTCTCAGTAAGCACAGGTTTCACAACTATAAATAGAACACACGTGAAATATGTTGCTGTCTACAGTTTCAACTCCCTCTGCATTTTCCTAATCTTTTGCATTTTATGCAGTCTATGTTCTGTAAACACAGATCCTGGGGCAGTTCAATACTCTTGTGGATGCTCCAGCAGAAGAGGATTGCTGTCATTTCTAACTATTTTAAAACTTTGAACAGATGTTAGACTGCACAACATAACAAATAACTTCAGACAAGCAAGATGAGACAATTTTTCTAAGACATTTATAAAATTCAACTGTTTTTTTAAGTCCTGTGACTACTCCAAAGCTGAAAATGGAATTTTTACAAGGGTGTGGATATTCTATAGCTTTCCTGAATTTTTCATTATCCCTAAAATAGATAGCGACAGAGCCCACAGAAATTGCATAAATGTCTTTTACAAATATACAATATCACTGAAGGTCCCAAATGATGTTTTCAAAATTGTTTATTTTAAGCTTA
Source organism: Campylorhamphus procurvoides (assembly GCA_013396655.1). Lineage (NCBI taxonomy): Eukaryota > Metazoa > Chordata > Aves > Passeriformes > Dendrocolaptidae > Campylorhamphus > Campylorhamphus procurvoides. The sequence goes on along the minus strand of WBMV01007112.1, from coordinate 1,874,594 downwards.
AAGGAAGATCTCTTGTTATGCATCTGAATAATTAGTCCTTATTTTCAGAGCTCTAATATGTGTAGGTCTAACAGTCAGTAGAACGGGCCCTTGGCCTCAGAGGCTGATCCTGTCACACCCTGAGCTTATTTCCTTGCCCCAAAGAAGCACTTAAGAATCTGGACCAGTTCCAGGTGACCAAATCACAAAAACAGCTGGTTAAAAACTAGTTACCTAAACTTTTTTGTTTGGTTGGTTTTTGTTTTATTTTGTGTTTTTAAATATACATTCAAATCTTAAATGAAAAAAAAAATAAATCACGTCTCAGACAGCTGGATTCCCCCCACCAAATTTACAGCACTAAAAGATTTGCTGTGCTTCATTCCTTTCCAAATGCAATATGGATACACACAAGTGTGTATTTAGCCCACAGAGGAAGTTATCCAACTAGAAAAGAACAGAGGGTGACCTCCCTCTTCCAGGTAACTTTAGCATTAGTTATTCCTGGATTTATTTTGCTTTTCATTCTGATTTCAATTAATTTTGTGTTTTGCTAGCAGCCAACCTCAGTGCAGAAATTCATTAACTCCCCAAAGACCACTATCACTTTAGGCAGAATCAGATTCTCTCCTCTCTGTCTCAGCACTAACCTGGAATCACAGTGAAAAATACTGCACAGAGGGGCTTTCCACTGCAACGCTAAAATTATCATTTGTATAGAATGAAAATATACTTTGTCATTTACTTCCTTTTTACAAGACCCTATTTTAGGAATACATTTTAAAATGCTTTCTGAGAAAAAAAAATTGTCAACAATAAATCCTCTTATATTCCTCACAGGTTTTTTTTTTTTACAAATTTTTAAAATCAGAAGTTTCAAACTCAAAATTCCATCTATGTACTGGTCTGGAGAACAGTCTCTCAGATTTTCCCCCAGGCCAACTATGAATTCAACTATATTCCTTCTCCAGAAGAATTTGTAAAGGGTCATAAAATAAGACAACAGAAACAGGCTGATTTTATGGATTCCCAGAAGCCTGAAATTACCAGTCTGGATTGCAGAAGACAAAGAAAAGAATTGCTCCACTGGAGATAACAAGCAAATGCTGCTGGCAGGAGGACTGATGTGGTCACAAGAGCCATCATCATCTCTTCTGGTTTTCAGTACTGGTTTTCCTGATTTAACTACTTGAACCAATGTCAGTGCTTTCCTTCAGCTTCGGAGTTTCGCTTCCCTTTAAGTTCTGTGACAACGTAACAGCCTTTATAATTGTATCATATGTTCACACTGCCAGCCAGCAACATAGCAAATAATTAGATGACACAGGTATTTCAATGTAGAGGATAAGACCATTATATCAATGTAATTTCCAGATGGATATACAAGACTTGAAAAAAAACCTATGTGCCTAACTTGAACTGCATTCACTTAAAATATCTGGTAGCTATACCCTAAATTCTAACATTAATTAGAGACAGAAAATAAAATACTGTGTTCAAATTTGCCTCTGAGCATTTTAAAATTATAATTTCCTTGCTATTTTTTAAAAAAAAAAGTACTTGTGCAAATGAAAGTAAAGTTAGTTTGGGCAAAGTATAGTCTATATATGTATATCATGGTGCTTTATTACTAGAGGTAAATTAAATGAAAACTGAATGCAAATCAACACCAGAAGCCTGACATCCAGCAATCAACTCTTTTCCAAGAGTTCCCTAGAATTTCACCCCATGCTCAAGGCAGCCAAGCCTCCTGTGGATTATAGCAGAGCTTTGTGTGCTTGGATATGAGGACAATTACACGGTAATTGCACCAAACACAGATGGACTGAGTAGTTAATACTGAATTGGCACTTTGCCTATAGCAAAAGCAGCACTTTTTCACCACCAGTTCTCACCAAACTAGCTGTCATAGATATTTATGTATATTCAAATATATATATATCTGGACACTAGATATTGAAATATTCATATATATCACAAAGATTGGAAAAAGGAGAAAAACCCCTTGTGCAAAGCAATTATATGTCCCTGGTTTGCAAGCCATCAAAATGACTGTAAATGATTTAAAGACTTCTGCAATTTTGCAGCAAGTCAGTAGGTTTAGATACAAAAGAACCAGAAAAAAAATACAAGAAGAAACTGAGAAATATTGCCCTATCATTGTCTTCAATAAAACATAAAAATACTTCAATCTGTACTGTATTCTTTCTACTTGAAGAAAACATTTTATAAAGTGTTCACAACTTACTCTGCAAAACGAAACTGTCAAAAACCCTTCTTCTCACTATATTTTATTAGAGGAACTAAAGGCTCAAACACCAAACCACCATGACAGAACTGCGCTTAATTGATTTCTCTAAGGCTGGTGCTAGTTTACTTTTAAGGAAATTAAATGGTTGCATTTGGTAGAATATACTCACAGCCTTCTCAGAGAAAGCAGAGAGACTAATTGGTGAGTAATGGGAGTTCCATGTCAGTCATCGCCTCCCCTGAGGATCACCTCATGGTCCCTAGTTTATTATTTAGCTCATTTTCCAAAACACTATTTTCCATCAGCTCCCAGAAACATAAGAGAAACAAAAGATTTCATGATGCTGAATCCTTGTCCCTACACATGGAGTGATTTCATTTTGGCATCTCTGCAACGTGATGCTGCTCAAAAGCAACAATTACTTCAGGCTAATTAGTTAATCCAAAGAAGTGCATGAATAACTTTCTTCACAGGCCCACAGAAATTGAGAACATCCAAAATAATCTCATTTTAAATCTGAAATTGAAAAATAACAATGATACAAAAATATAACTATTTGATTCTTTCCACATTGATGCTTTTATCAATTTCTATTGATCATCATGGAGAAGTATCAATAAAGCACCTGCCTGACTTGGTGGTGGCTGTTTAGCAGTTTAATCATGAAACACTAGCTAAAGCTTTACTTCCACCTTCTCAGGGATATCATACATGTTAATTGAAAGAACAACATACATTTCACTGTGTTCAATAAGGGGGTTCCATTGCCTTCTGACTGACTTAGCCTTAACTTCAGAAGCCCAAACCTTCCTTATTCTGCACACTTTCATACTCAATGTTGTAGATATGAATAGAACAGTATTTCTATCTATAATACAGAAATTAAAACAAAAAAAAGGGCTACTGAGGCATGTTTATAAAGTAACATCCTGTTGTTTTTTAGATAGATACAACCCTACTCTGGAATAGTTTTTATATATGTATACAGCATATACATTTTATATACAGCAATAAGAATGTTTGCTACTTTAAAATCTTTATTAAATTTGATAGAGGCACTGTTGCATCTTCATGCCCTCAAAACTTATTCTTTGCCTGCTTGTACAGAGGCATTTCATAAAACAGGGACTGATGAACCCCTGAGTGGGAAAGCCTAAAAGACCTTATTTCTCATAGCTTCTGATTACCACTTAGGACCCGAATGCTAATGATGATAATAAAATTGTCAATGCCTGGCAAGTCATCTACATGGACCTAGTTAATGCCCCTTCTCCAGTTGTGAACCACAGGAGTGTATTTTTTCAAAACTCCCACCGCAATCAGCATTAAGAAGACAGAATAGGTAAAGTGAAAAATATCATTCCCATGGTTAGAAAGGGCTGTAATCATGCAAAGAATAGTTTTAGAGTCAGAACAACAATATCCTGAAGCGAGAATTTTATTGTCCACATATTTGATCAGAAAAATAAAAATGTTCTCAGATGAAATGAGTATTCAGACTTCTTTATATTTCAATATTATTAACAAAGATTCGGAAGTGGCTTTTTTTTTTTTTGAGAAGATCCTGTATCCTGACAGAATAATCCCTTTCAATACTACAGATCTATTTAATAAAGTTATTATACATCTGGATTTCTAAAGTATTTTATGCAATAGCATCTGACAGACTGATTAAAACTTTTATTATGAGGAAGTAACTACTCATAAATTAGGTTACTCAAGAGCTGTCTCTCACTGGCTGGGTCTTATCTATTGAGCTTGTTTGGGGGAACAAAAAAGGAGTTACTGGGGCACTTGAAAAAAAAGAAAAAAACTAAATTTTTCATGATGAAAGATGAGCACGACAGAACTAAAAGAAGTGTCTTAGAAAGAAATTTGAGTTAGGGTAATAAAAAATTATAACAAATTTTAATTCTGATTGAATAATAAGTTTAGGTACTCTTGTTTACACTTAGAAAAATAATTAAAAGACATTTACTTGATGTATCTTACTCCAGTCTTAGATGACTCTTCTTGCAGTTTGTTTCCATTCAGGAACAACTGCTGCAGGAAACTTACAACTCCTGTCACTGAAAGTATCAAATCTCTCTCACCTACCTATTTAGCAAAATGCAAACCGGAATAAATACATTAGGTGACCTTGTACCAAATGAGAAAACTCATATGCATGATACCCCTTCCTAAATAGGTGATTTAAAAAAAAAAAAAAGAAAAAAGAAATGCTCAATCACCAGCTGGGTTTTTTGTTTATTTATTTTTAACATCTGTGGTTGGTGGATTTATTTTCTATTTTAGTCAAACATTTGGTTGTAGCTGCACGTAGGTTTAAATTCATAGCAGGTTTTGTGTTTAAGTCTCCTTAAAGTTTATTTTGAGCTTTTAAGGAAAAGCCCTTAATAATGCAGCTTTTTAACACAGGCAGGATTCTCAAAACATGTTAGCCATGGTTCAAGGATCTCCACACCAGTAATCTAAGAAACTGGAACGTGAAATTAATTTGCAAATATTGAATCTTAACAGGCATTGCTCCATCTTCTTCTGTAACACAGATTAAACTTCACATGAATTCCACACTCCAAAACACTGCACACTTTAGACATATTTCATCTTGTTTAATTTCAAATACAGAATTCACTTACTAGTTGAGGGTTATACACCTTCAACACCCAGCCAACATAAAACAAAATGCTGTCTTAAAACTGTTTTTCCCTCATTTACTCTCTAGGAAGAAATACTACCCTTATTTATACAACATTAGAAATGATTCTTCAGGTGCTAAGACTTTAGCACCAATGAACTTGGGGAAGCCTTACAGCAGAGCAGCAGGATTCTTTCAAAATGGGAAAACAGAGCTGGATGGACCTCAGTATTTCCACAAATCTTTGCACATAATTGATGGCTACACAAAATGTACCCATTTGTTACTTATTTTCAAACACCATGTAAGACAGAACGGTTTAGATAGATGTGTTTTTAAATCAAAATGGGGGAAAAAAGGGTCTTAATGGAACAAAATGCCTATGCACAAGTTACACTTTAAACAATGAACAGTGTTACTTTGGCTAACACTAGTCTAAAACTTTCAGCATACTAAATTCAACAGATCAATGTCTTTACAGTCCTGAAGGAGTACAGGAGAACCTGCAGGAGTACAGTCATGGCACAGCACTGGCCACAGTGGTATGCAACTGCAAGTTACTCTCTATCATATTAGTGCTTCATACTGAGCTTACAGGAATGGCTGAAAAAATAATCTTGTTTTTTTCATTATCACACTTTAAGGACATTACAGAAAATAAGCACAAAAGGGTTATAATTAAAGTTTTAGTTGCCCATGCCCTCAGAGCAAGATTTTTGCAGAGACAAAAACTGTCAGCCACCTCTAAAGCAGCTGATTCCATCCCTAAGGAACGTCAGATCTAATATGGAGAAATACCCAGAGTATGAGTCAAAGAATCAAAACATCTAATCTATTCCTAAGAAAAGCCACTGATCACAGTTGATCACTACTGATCTGTCACGCCAATTAAAGCTGAAAATATACTTACCCACTGTGACATAGGCCCATATCTTCAGAATAAATTGTTTTACTGAGTGAATATAAATTCTAAGAGAAGAATAATGTAAGATGATTTACTTAAGGATCCCTAGCACACTGATATTTTCTCTACATTTTTGAGAAATTCAGTTCCATTAAAACACTGAAGGAAAAGGTTAATGCTCACATGTCAGCCTTCTGACAGATTAAAACAGCTGTGCACCAAAGAGAATGTTCTGTGACATTTTACAGCCCAGGGAACGAAAAGTTGGAAGGATCAGCTTCAGTGAGAGCAGTGGAAGTCAGAGAGGGAAGGACAGGTGTGGAAGAAAGTGCACATGAGGAGGCACAGATAAAAGGAACTGGGAAAAAGGTAATGTGTAAAAAAAAGAAAAGGAAGAAAAACTGTGCTTGATTGTCTGTGTTAGGGAAAGAAAATGAGGTGGTGGAAAACAGGTAAGAAGGGAAAATGAAAGTACAAGGAAATACAATATTAATGACAAAAGAAGAAAAAGGAATCCACTGCAACACACAGAGGCAGTAATCAATGAGAAGTCGATTCTCCAAGGACTGCAGAGAGACAGAAGCCTTTCTTTTAGCTGAAAGGCATCAAGGACCACACTCATTAAAACCAGAAAGAATCATGAAGTTCTACATTAGTTCCACAACTGTGACCTCTGAACACAGACAGTAAAACCTAAGCAGAAGCAATCTTTTATGAAAGAGCTTATTATGCTTTCAGAAATACCTATATTTAGAAATCAATAAAAGCACAAGTTTTCTGAATGCAGATGGGTCCCACAGTCCCCTCCACCAGAACACAGACTGCTTGCAGGATCAATGCTTCAGTCAAGTGTCTCACAAAGCGGGTGAGGCTGGAAGGGACCACAGCAGGTCATCCTAGAGGACACTGCACAGGAGCCCCCACGGACTCCTGTTTCTTCTTCCCTTCACTAGTATGCAAAATGAATGAAGTTTCCAGTGGGTACAAAAGGAAAAACAGCCTGGCTCCTACAGAGCCCTTGCTGTTGCTTGCCTAACTTGGCCCCAGAGGAATTTCTGTGCCCTTTAATAATCCCAGGAGACAAAAAAAAGATGGGTGCGTAAGAGAATATAGTTTTGCCTATCTTTAATTCCCTTTTCTACTGACATTCAATAAAACAAAAAAGTGATTTATACTGAATTAAATGCCCTAACTGCTACTGCATGGCTATGACTATGTTGGATTAAACATGTTTTATAAGGATATAGCAAAACAAGATATGCCCCATACAAATGCATCCATCTTAGATGTTATTTTGTCATGAAAGCTCAAGAAAGCAGTTATACAAGATTTGGAAAATGTACTTTATAGTTCCCCGAAACCTTCTTATTTACAATCTCATAGCCTGCATGCAATACCTTATGGAGCAATATTGTCAATTCTGCTAGATGCCTTTCTTATTTTTTAGCTCAAAGTAATAAAAAGTTCAACACTTGACTGTGCTGTATAACCAGTTCTAAGTATTATAATTTCTTTCAAAAATTGTATTTGTGCCACATTACAATTCTTCCATTTTTCTTTCTAAGCTGATACTCCAAGGCACGTTTTTCATGCTATCATTTACTGTCCATTGAGTCTCTTATCATTTTTATGATCTTCATTATTTAGGATTTTTGAAAAAAATTAGGTTTTTACAAAGTAACTGTTAAAACATTTCAAAAATGTTTTCGGGGTTTTTTTTAAAGTTACATCCATGAAAACAACAAACAGATATTAAAACTCTTGGAAAAACTGCCATAAACCCATAAAACATTCTTTTAGCACCAGTCCTTCAAAGTTTCAAAATTAAGTTCACTCTTTTGGCATGAAAACAAAACCTGGTAGAGGTCAAAATATCCTGACTATACGAAAGAATGAGAACAAGACACACAAATTCCACCCAAACGCAGCTTGGTAGTACAGCTGTAAATCTGGGTGAGATCAGGAATCCCAAGGGAAATTTGCTGACACTATAAACACTTCTGACTGAGATCTATTTTCTGTTCAACACTAATTACAGTATCTCAACAACCACCATTTTTTTTCCATATTCTCTTTGTGAGAAAAGCTCATCACTGTTCTGGCACAACAGGAATCAAACCCTTCTCTGTCCTGCTGCTGGAGCCAGGATGACAAGCCCAGGTAACACCTGCCTGGTGAGAGCCACGACTGGCCGTATTCGCCAGCTGCATCTTGTGCACTTACTAAGAGACAAAGGAATTAATCAGAGAAAGCATGTGGCGAGCAACCAGTTCTGCAGATGGTTTCACATGGCAGCTGTGACCGGCGAGGGCACAACATCACAAATTCAGCAGGGGCAGGCCCTGGACAGCACCTCAACACCTCACTCTGCTTTGGGGGGCAGGAACATGCTCTTAATGCACTGAAGCTCTGCTACAGCAAATCTGTTCCCTGGGGGACCTCCAGTAGAAAAGCTACTCTAACAGCATGTTTACAGCAGCCCAGAAGTTCCTCTAAATCTGACTGATCTTGCTGACAGGCCTGATGAAAAGTACTGTACTGTTTAAGTCAGGAATATATTTTTTTTTAATAGAACACCATAGAAACACTGTTAGAGATTGAGCAATATAAACAAAACTTACATGATTACATGACACATAAAAAGTAAATGTTTTGGGTTTCCTATTTATTATGTTCCTGTCTTACCACATCTTTTTTTCCTAAATAAAAAAAAGCTCAAACTTTTAATTCTGTGATTTGCATCAACTTGTCATCACTATTGATGCATTCCTGCAGAAAAAAATCAAGGATCATTTATAGCCATGCTGGTGAGTTGTTGCCTCAGTTTAGCCAGGTTATCGTGGTAGATATCGTGATAGATATAGCTGTTTTCTGAAAGAGGAATATTTTATCTTTTTAAGAACGTTCAATGCTGTCAATCGCATAGGGACAAAAGAAGAAAAGGTTATTAACTGAAGATGTGGTGACATTGACAAGAATATTTTAACAAATTTTAATATAGATTCCATGTCTGTATCACTCTAACAGGAAAAAATGAGGTGGGTGAAAATACAGTTGATCAAATCCAACTGCACTGAGAGGAAAAGTTTGTGAAATATTCATCACTCAAGCCCTACTTGTCCCTGACAAAAGGAGTAACTTCACAGAATGAGTCTACTGCTAAGCTTGTCCAAATACAAATATAACCCAGAGGGAACAGTCTTGTTAATTGAACAAGAACACGTATATCAGTAACGACGTATAAACACCATACCTGAACCCCCTCCAGTCAACTCAACAAACAAAACACTTAAGCAACCACAGGACTGGAAAGCACATTTTATTTGGCCTGACTGAACCAAATAATACAACACTGATGCTGTTAAGTGTAACCTTATATGACCAAGAACCTGAACTTTCAGCACTTACAAGCAAAACAGGTATTTTTTTGCTCTGTGAATGATTTCATTAAGATTTTAGCCTTGACCTCTCTGTCGCTGAATGAATAAAAGGCAGATCATTTTAAAATTGAAAGACAAAGTGAATGAAGAAAAAACAAAGTAAATCTTTAATTAGGTAAGTCCTCTTTTGTTGCCTGGTTCAGGCAAAAGCCCTAGACCATATGTTTCAAGTGTCTAAATCTGCCTTCAGGTTTCAGATAAATATGTCTCTGTGGGGCTGTTTCTGTCAATGGCAACATTTTTTTTGCAGCTTAAAATTTGCTTGCTGGCAGCCACCTGCTAATAACACCACTACAAATTAGTAGGGTGCTTGGCAATTTGGACACAAATGAAAAAGTAATTGAGAGGGTGGTCTAAATCACATCTAGAAACCACAGTAGCCACTTCAAGGTATTTCCTTCTTGTTTTGGAATTAATTTCTCTTTGGGACATTCAACCCATCAAATAATATGTGGAAACATGGGCTATTTTCAGTTCTGTAAGTAAGTAAGCCCAATTTCCAATTCCCTTTCCACCACTGCCACAGACCATTTGTTTTAGGCATACATAGATACTATACAGTGGTGCGAGTTACAATGAATACCAAGTTATAATAAATTCAGATCTCCTCCATGTTGCTGCAAGGCCACAGCACATCCAGAAGATGCAGAAATCTAACTATGACAGGACACTCAGATAACTATGGCTCAGCACAACACGGGACCTCATCTGCCTCCGGAGATCCAAGATGCACTCCAAGGAGCTCCGTCTCTCCTGACTGAAGTCTCTTTTCATTAGCTCCTGCCAGTTACCACACTCATTTCAAATCTGTTTTGACTAATTCAGCCTTGCACATGGCCAGGGAGCAGCACTAACCAAAGGCACCTTCACATCACTGGGATTTACTGCTCCCAGTATTCAGCCAGTGTCCTCTCTCAAACCTCCCTCTGCCAGACAGAGCGTTCCCTGTGCATGTGTGTATGATTTTACCACCTTACCTCGAATCTAAGCTTCATTTTTGAGGGAGCAATCGTAATAATTGACAAAAAGAGAAATTAAGAGGCCTGTTGAATATTGAAAGACCACTGGAGAGACTTAACAGTATTCCAAGGAACCTATGACTTTGTACGTAACTGAAACAGGCAGTCTCCACAATATTTACCCCTCTTCCCAGAACACATTTCCAATATGTGTTTTAAAGATTTAAGTTTCATATAAGTGCTATTAAGGAACTGTAATTTGAAAAACAACTCGTGAAGTTCAGCAAGCAACTCAAATTAATGCTGCAAAGTTTCACATTACATGGGAATTTTTGGGTTTTTTTTTCATTTTTAAAATCAAAAGGTTTTAACCTTCTGTAAAAAGACATAATGAAAAAAAAAAGCATTAACATTCAGCAGAAAATACCCCATTTTTGCAGAGCAAATGAAGTGCAGGAGTTTTTTAAAGCCGCTGATCTTTGAGGACTGAGGTAGCTATGAATAATGTTCATGTTTAGCTATATTTATGTCATCATTTGTGTAACACTTGCCCATAATAAAAGGAAAAACAAGTACTGTTTCTGCAGTTTATATTGTTTTAGTAATTTGACACAGTTTATCTGGGACAAAGTCAGTGGTTACACCAGCTTATACACCACTAAGGTTTATTCCAGCAGATCACTCCTGGTGCAGTAACCCTAAAGAGAACACAGACCATGGCTGTGTGTGAAACAGGCTCTGCCCCTGCCAACAGTAACGCTGCTGGGACTGAAGAGCCCTGAGGAGACTAGTTCCCTTAAAGTACAGCACTACAACCTTCTAGAAATTACACTTCCATCTACAGTTCACCTTTGCTGCTTCTGCCATGACAATTAACTATTTTGAGAGCAGTAAACTGCAGCTTGCTGTAGCACAAGTGATGCCTTCCACCATCACGCCGGTGAGGAAATAGAGCGCACGCTTCAATTTCACCTGCTCTGCCTCTGCTGCAGCTACAGACACATCACCAGGGGTCTTTATGACTTCCAGAAGGGGCAGGAACCCCTTGGTTCCAGTAAGAAATGATGCCAATTGAATGTGCTCTCTACATGGTGCATACTAGACTTTCTATATCATTTTTCTTTAACATTCACTTTGTTGCACATTTGAAGACTTTATGTATCCAAACACACCATAAGAAACAAACCCTACTTCTCAGAAAACGTTTGGTTACTCTATGTTTAATTTGGGAAAAAACAATGCATCTTTGATTACTATGGCAAAAGCTTTTTGGGGAAAAGAAAATCTATAATTGACATGCAAAGAAGATAGGAGTTAAACACAAGGATAAAAGTGGGAATTCTGCCTTACTGAAATACAGATAGGCATGCGGGTCAAATTTAATGACTAGACTAAGCTAGCTGTAAATGACCATATAAGAATGGTCTTTCACACATTAGGACATTTTATCTCAGGTCCTAAAGATTAAAAGTTTGGTCTGGAGCTCAGGTCCAAGACTTGCTTCAACTCACCTTCACCTTCACACAACAATGTCAGTCAGAGAGGCAAAGAAAGACATGGAACACTGAAGTTAGTTCCTATTATAAATTCTTGCACGCAGATTTCTAATTCTTTGCTAGTTATTGTCTCAGCTATGATGAAATGAATTCGTTAGTGGTAGTAAAAAAAATATTTCAGTAACACCACATGATTAACATTTAACTCGACTGATCAGTAAACAGTGAAAATTGGTGCTGAGTTTAAGTGGGGTACTTAAGTGAAAGATAAATGAGTACAGAACTTTCTCACGGAAGTACAACACATTGTACTGCATTTGTATGATTATTATTCTTCAAAATCCTGACATTTGCAGCCATGCAAATGATACCATGATTTACTATCCCTTCACTGCTTTTTTCCTACATGATTTTCCTTGAATTGATAAATTTAACTTACAAATTCTATATCAAGTTTCACTAAGGATGACAAAGATCTTTACAAAGTGAATTAATCAATTAATCAGAGCGTCTCAGTGAGGTATTTTATGCAAGGCCAGAGCAAACTACAAATGCAAATCTGGAACACATATAAAAGAAATAAATTCAAATGTCATGATAACAAAATTGTACAATGCAATTTGGGTGTAATTGAGCCTGAAAATTGGCACAGACATAAAAATAGAAGGGTTTGGGTAGGGTTTATTTCAGCAATGGTACAAAAGGAGAGAAAAATAAGGAGAGTGGAGCTCTGTGAAAAGTAATTTCCATTCTCTATGAGATGGTCTTGAAGTAATCAGCAAAATCTATACCTTGAATAAAAAGAATCGTGGGTACTTTGAACTGTGTAGCTGATTATGGATTGTGCTTTACTGTTCACCTACTGCCATTCCAAAATCTTCACAGGGACTAGGTGTATCTGTAGCCCCCTTATGGCAATACAAATTGTGGAGAGCTCCTCTGAAGTCAGAGATATTCCACATAATTGGGATTTGGGACAGCAACTGCACTGCAAATCAGTCTAAGCATCTGGCACTCATACAATGATAAACAGGATCATATAACTAATCAAAACATTACCTATGTCCAGAGGCCTCATTACATCAAGTGCAGACCTCTCCAGAAAGCTGAAGTGATTTGCCCATAGTTGAAGAAATAAACCTACCCCAACTGCAACCAAGGCATGAATGAGATTTCATTATTTTATTTATAACACTATAATATCAAAAATTATTAATTAACTTCTCAAATTTTCACGTAAGGGTTGATATTTAGTAAACAACCCTGCCAAAAATACCTTCCAGATAATCGAATTCATGAAAAAATAATTCATCATAATAAATTAAAAACACATATCAAGGGATATATTGAGAGGTATGAAAATGAAAAAATGGATGAGTTCATACTATATATTTTTAAAGAAAATTGTTCATAACTAATGCTCTTTTATTAGAACATTATTTGTCATGTGACAAAATAGGTCTTTAGAACAAGTCAAAAAGGTAAAAAACCCAACCCAAAGCCAGGTTATTACCATAAGGAGATAGCAGAAGTCTTCCCTATCAGCAGAAAGCAATCAAACTTTAAGGAAACTTAAATATTTTGTAATTCACTTTCAGTCTCTGCATATCCTTGTCTGGAAAGCTTATGCAGCTGCACAACTGACCAAGCTATGGGTTAAAATCTGCACCACAGAAAGACTTCCATAACAAAATATAGTTTTCTATTGGTGTTTAGGTGGAGTGTATGATAGCTCAAACCAGCTTGTTTATGCTTGACAGATTTCCAATCAGAGCTACTAGCAAAATATTTATCAAAAGTATTAAAATGTGTGAACCCTCATTTCAACAGAATCCAGAAAAATATGTTAACCTCAAGTCTGTGAATTCAAGAGAACTAGTTATTTTCTTTAAGCTTTTCTCTTGTATGAGGACCTAAAATCCAAATCCTGCTCCTGAGCTTCAAAATTCAGCCAGAGTTTCCTTTAATTCTATGTGCCATGTCTAACACACACACACACACACACACATGCCTTTCTATTTTGGCTGAAAGCAAACGATCAAAAATATTCCATAAGGACAGACTGCACAAACATTACTATTCTGGACAAGACAGAATGAAATGTGTATCTCGACACAGAAGCCTTGTTTCATGCAACATTGTCTGTTTTCAAGAATTAAAATGGATTCTGATTCTGCAAGCTCTAATTACCTACTCCCCAAACCAAAACTATTTAGACCCACATTCATTGTAGAAGTAAGTTTGTTTCTCACAAGACGATCACACTGTGAGTCACCATTACTGCTGCTGCTTTTCTAAGCACGCACAGGCTGTATCCAAAGTGTATTTACACTCCGCTGACCAAGAAAATCATAGATGGAAAGCCATGCAAAAAGTGGGCTCTTCTATACTTCACCACCACTGTAAACAAGTAAACATGTTATTTAGGAAGACCTGCAGGCTGACTAGATGTGCTTGCCAAAAAGCCTGCAATAAGAGAAAAAATGCTTGAAAACAATAAAGCAATATTATAGTCCTTTCTCATTCAGCACCGTTTCTGCCCTGCACTGCAAAGCAGGGATGCAAGGCAAGAGGCATGTTGGACCTGTCACAGTGATCTACTATCAGATATGATAATATCTGGGGAAACAGTAAGAAAAAAATGTTGGTTGTGGTTCTATTTCACAAACCCTAAAACTGCAGAAATAATTTATTTCTGTTGCAAAACTACTACCCACACACTCTTCCCCAGCTACAAATTTTGGCTGCCACAGAAACTCTGTCTTGCCCAGTGCTCTGAAACTCAACAGTGGCACCCAGTGGCTTTTCTTCATCACATCTAAGTGCCTACAATATATTAGGAGAGGTTGTGAAGCACTTCAAACCAATTTTCATTTTGCAGCCATCTAAAAATATGTACAAATTATTCTCACTAAAAAAAGCTCTGCTATCTTTGCTTAGTTTTATAAAGTTAATTTTCTCATTTCAGTTTTCCATAATCTATTTCATGTTCTATTCTCGTTTGT
>WBMV01007112.1:1818535-1859906 GCA_013396655.1 Campylorhamphus procurvoides | reverse complement strand
TGGTGGGGGGGGGGGGGGGAAGGGGTGTGTGTGTGATGATGGTGTTATTTTTTAAAATTTTAGTTCATATGACAACTCATTTCTAATCAGCTGGACATTATTCCAACAGCCCATCTCTGTAGCTGCTGATTAAGCCTTCCCCCTATTTAAGTACATTTTAGACAGTTGTTTTGACTACAGAAATTTAAACAGAGCACTAAAAGCAAATTCTACATTAAAAAAAAAAGAATAGCAACATAAAAGCTAAGAAACATAGAGATTTATTAGCTGGAGAAAAAAACAGAACAATAAAAAAGAGAGCTGCTAAAACCTTTTTATACTGAATAACATGCCAAATCTTTTCTAGAACCCAGAGTTGAATTTTTGTTCCAAGGAGTTCAGAGGTAAGGCAGCAGAAGTATGGGTGCTAAAAACACATGACAAAAATATGTAAACATGCACAAAGATGATATACACATCATCTGAGCATATTAAGTTTCATTTATATGTGTGTTTGTTCTAGGGTATAAAAATATACTCTCCTCCTTGAGGTAGAGCAAGCTTCAAGCTCAGGAGCCAGCATGCCAGACAACAACATGCACATGTGATAGATACCTCAAGGAAAATCCCTTCTGACAGCCTCAGCTCTGTGTTTACTGCACAAATTTGCATTTATTACCTCTATATGAAGATGCCATGCATATTTTTGCTTCTCTTCCTTCATATCTGATTCCCTGCAATATCTTGCTGTTGTTTTCAAAAAAAACCTCTTGCATTTAAAGGATGACATAGTAAAATACCTCATCCTCATCAGTACTGTAACAGGACACCAGGGAAGGGCTGTGGAAGGCTGCTGAGGAGCATAAACGGGCAGGGGATGTGTGAGAGAGTACTTTTACTTCCACAGATTTTACAGAGCATAATAAGCTGCCCACTTTTTCAGCTGTACAGAGCACAGTTCCCTGAGCAACAAAAATGGTCTGCTTGCAAAAAAGTAGACAGTTCACCTGGCTGTTCTTCAAGAGGTCGAGTGGCCAAAGCCTTTCCCCCTGGAAGCTGTACTTCTCTGATACCCGCACAGGAAAATAATAATTGATAAAGGTTTCCATGGACACCAGCTGAAATGAAGCAGTGCCCTGGTGACAGCATCAGTTCTTCCTCAGACTCATTGCAAGTATCGAATCACATAAGCACCATACTACCTAAGCAAAGAATTAATAATTTGTCATCAGCATAATTTTTTTTTTTCCCCTCATTAAAGAGGTGCTTATAAACATGTATTAAAAATAAGTAATCTGAATGGTGCCTCATGGAAAGTGGTTTCTAGGCTCACCATATCACCACTTCATTAGATAAAAGCTTGAGTGAATAGACAAACCTCATGGTACATCCTTAAGGTCACTAAGATGTAGTATAAATGGAGGAAAGTATTTCAGGGTTGATGAAATTTTGTCTCCACTGAGAAAATTCTCCTTTAGTCTGTATGGATTTTAATTTATAGGATGCTACTGAAAGCAACTGATTTACTTTCAATATGTGAAGCACTGCAAAAATGGGCTTTCCAGGTAAAGCTTATCACCTCGAATCATACCCACAAGCAATTTAAATAGTTGTCCAGGGACCAGTGAGAGGAAAGCAGAGTCTGCCATGAGTGCACCAGCCAAGCCCACATATCCCCAAGGCACGGAATGTAACAGCACACCAAGTCCCTTCTTTACAACAGCACCTGCTCCAGAATTCCCCACAAACCCGCCAGGTAGGCAAGGTGCATCAGCCAAGTGTTCTGAGAACATACCATCCTATTGAAAGCACATATAAGGATGAGATAACAACTTAACATATTATTAAAAATACACAGCCATATATAGGACAGCAATCTAAGAAAACACAGAGCAAGCGTGGTTTATATAACTGCCAAATGCTTTGGACATATGGCAAAATATTGGGCAAATACCTACCCATTTTAAAAATATCTTCCTGGAAAAAGATGCCTCTAAATGCAGTATAACCCCTTCAAGCATATCTTATATCAGAACCTTTTCATTGAGTGGAATGCTCCTCATATTAAACAGTCAGACACTAAAGCACCAGAAACCAAATATGATACAAAACCTGTGGAGCTGGGCCCTAAAATTACAGACTTGCTGGTATAAGTTTGTATAAATACTGGCCAACATGTCTGCCTGCCAAATCAGTACTCATCTAATGTAGACACCTGAGTAAAAACAATATTATTCCAAGAAGGCCTCAATACCTTATATTTAGATCTTAAGAAAACCCAAATAAAACAAAAGAAGCTGTTCCAGGCCCCAAGAAAAAAAATATTTAATTTTCTATTGAGAATATTAAAAAAGAGTTATGAGCTTAAATGCTTCATTTAATCCAAACCCTAGCACACAATGCTGGCATAGCTCTTTCCTATGATCTGAGAAGATGCTTCTTAGAGCAACTTCATCTCTAAATTGACACTGGTTATGTGGTCCCTTCCTACTTCAAATCACAACTATTTGCTTTGAAATCCTGGTAATTATGTTAATATAAGGAAAAGTGAAGCTGCAATTTTTCTCCATGCTGTATTTTCAGCACTCTACCTCTCCCCAGCTGAGAACTAAGCTTTTTTTCCTCTCCAAAACATCACGATTCAAAGGGGTTCATTATCCTTCTTTAGCCATAGGTGCTACCCTTCCAAAGGCTGGGATCTAAACTGGAAAGTATAAATATATATTATAAGTGTAAAAATATTCATGTTAAAAATGAAAAAGCATTAATTTCCAGAAGCATATATTTTCCACATGTGGTACTGCTGAATCAAACAATCCCTGTACTGATTAATATCACTTCTACAACCTCTGGCTCCTTATACTGGAATACTGAAGACCCCCAAGGTTCAGGACCTACCAGCAATCTGTGCCCCAGGCACAGGGCTCAGTTTTCACGTGAGTGACGCATTTGCATAGGCAAAATGGTACAGAGAAATTCACTTATCCAAAGGCTTTGAAACATAGAGAAATAAGTCACCTTCACTATTTCTTTATTGTCCACAGTAGCTCTGAAGAGTAACTGAAATTCAGCAATGCAGGTATGTAACCCACTGCCCTTCCTGCCTTCAAGTTATACGGCAGCCGCTTTCCCAATGCAGTTGTTTTGGAATAATTTGGAATGTGTTTGGAATAATTATTCCAAATATTCATAGCAGTTCTTTGCTACAGTTACAACAAAAAGAAAGTAATTTTCTATTACTAGGTATTTTTCTTTGAAAAAATTACATCACTATCACCCTTTCCAGCATGAAAACAACACTTTGCAAACATCTCACTAAAGTCAGCTGCTGGACTAGACTGTCAATGTAAAGGAATTTGCCATACAATTCCCATTGAGAGGCTGCGGATTCTTCTGAAAAGCCAAGTCTCAGACTAGCAGGATCCCATAAATACAATTGTGTTTGTAGAGACATATAGAGATACATGCTTTTCCTAAATAATAAGTGTTGACATCACAATCTCATTCAAATCATCCAATTTAGTTTAGCTCTTGTTATGCACCAAAGCATGTATAAAGAAACCCTCCATCTGTCACTGCAGGACTGACTTCTCTCCCTAAAACACCTTACATGTCCACAGCAAACCAGGCCTAAATAATGATTCATTGCTATAGATTAACTGCACGAAAGGTTGTATTAGTATCTGCATGTGTTTATTTCAGAACAAGACACTGTGTAATTACTCAAATACACAAAAACCTCCAGTGTGCATTGATAGGATTCCCAAAGGCATCCCGTTGGAAGTGCAATATGCTTTCTATTAAAGTACTCCCTTTCCCAATTAAGAACCAAATGCAAAATTCAGTAGGCTTCCAAAAAGTTAGAATACAAATAAAAGAACTGTTTTCTATTATACCGATCAATAGATGGCTATGGCTTAATCTGCTTGTTAGAAGAGAAATACCTTGCCAAAATTAACATATCTAATACCTTAATCTGTTGTACCACATGAGTTAGCCTATTAGTGGGCAAATTATAGGCAAATCCAGATAGAGAGCCACACACCATACTGTGCTTAACAAAGCCATGCAGTGCCTTCCAGTATCTGCAGTTAACTATGAATTACAGACACCTCAAACACCAACAGTTTGCTCAGTTAAAGCCTCATTTTGCTTCCATGCTGGTTTTATTGCATCTCAATGACCTGAGTTCTTGAGAACAGGACCCAGGTACAATGTGCACTAGCACTCACAGTAGGTTCAATTTTATCAGATGAAAATATTAGTAACGTGAGAAGCAAGCAACACTAGACCCCTAAAAACTCATAATGCTCTCATGTAGGCTTCTCTATCCCCTGAGAAATTTAACAAAAAACATAAAAAGCTTTGTTTTTTCATGATTGTTAGGAGTCTTATTACCGAAAAAAGCATTGAGAAGTGTACATGATGCTATGACAGTTCATGGATCTACTCACCTGCTTTCCTAGCTACTATTTCTTCCTGCACTGTGTCCATCACTGGATGGCTGAGGACAGTGCCAGCAGTCTCAAGGAAAGGCTAGACCAGTCGCACAAGGCTCTGATCAGTTCCTCCAGTTCATGCCCTGTTAGCACAAATGCTATGACAAACAAGCTTCACACAGTGAGACCTGAATCTTTAGAAATGTCAGCAGAGCACTTTCGTAAGTCATAAATTCACTTGCAAAAGTGAAAGTCTTCAAGGCTCCAGTGATCTAACTTCGTCTGTTGAAGATGTTGATCCAATATGATAGAAATGTTTCATACATTTGTATTCATATCATATTCTTAATAGTTCCAAAGGAGTTATTTAATGTCAATTAAATGCTATTATAGTGTCAAAGGGAGCTCATTTTCAATAGATATTATTATTCCTTAATACTCTGTTGCAGTACTTCTACACTTTTATTTCAATAATAGTACAGCAAAGTTAACTGACTACAAAAGAACTGAAATAATGAACAATTTCCTTTTGTTCACAAAGTAAATTATACCGGCATTTGCCTGTCTGCCTGTCCAGACTAAAACATGGTCTCTTCTCTTTGTCCTCCAACACCAAACAAACCAAGAGGAAAAACTGCATAAAAAGTGTAATAATATATGAACTACTGTCTGAGGAGGTCCTCTTCCTCCTTGATGATTTCTAGTGATGTTTTGCCTCTTTTCTGGCTTCTGCACTTAGCTAATAAAGAGAAACTTGTCCTTTTTCTCTTTTTATTTATATATACTTCAGTCTCCTAGCATTCATCTGATTTTAGGCTCTCTCTCACTGTAACCCTTCCTCTAGTATTTCCTGAGCAATTCCCTGCTTCATTAAGTAATAAATTCACTGCTTCCATTATTAACAAGTCACAACAGCAATTTTCCTCATCCCCCCCCTCACCTTCATTAATTGGAACACCACAGTTCTCCTTGGAACTCAAATGCTGCTTTTTGAGCTAAATTTGGTGTATTATCTCTTTCATTCACTCCTTGCAATGAGACTCTCTAACAGATCTGTGCTCTGTATAGATTTGTTTAACTAAATATGTGTTTGTCAACATTTTGTTGATAGCAGGACACACTACTGTAGGCTGGTACTTGTTAACCAGTCCCCAGTGCGATGGGAGGTTTTTTATTATTTCTTTATAAATGCTTTCAGATTTGCCTCACATCTGTTCCATATGAATTGGCACAGAAATGACTGACCCTGCACTGCAAGGAATGTGATTGAAAAGCATAAAGTTCTTCCCAGGTTACACCTGGTCTGATAGATGAAGGTTAGATTGATGAGAGTGAGAGAACAAGACCGAGCATTTCTCTTCCCCTACAAGTCCTAGAAAAGACTGGTTTAATCAGAAAGTCACAATTTTCTGTCCTCTGTCACTGTTAAGAGACATGTTTCAAAGATATGATTCAAATACTTTGTTGTAAACAAAATACTTCTAATTTCTTGTTTAGATACACCTGTTTAACACAAAAATGCCAATTCAGAGGGTGAGAGGGGAACAGTTACTGAGAAATATAAAGAGTCAGTTTTGCAGCAGAGTACCTCATTTGCAGCACAGCACTGTCCAGCACCATCTTGGTTTCCTCAACAGGAAACTCAAAACTAGCTCCCATACTGACATACCAGAATTCTAAACTTCAGGTTAATTAACTCCAAAGCCTGTGATTCTCCTCTCTCCTATGGCTTAGATATAGCTGCTGTTACCCTTTTTGCCTCCAGAATGTAATATATTTGAGGCTTCACAATGTATGTGATCTATTAGAAATTAATGATGGTGTCTATTCTTATTAACTCATAAGCAATTATATGGAGTCTAATTTTGTAACCCTAACACTTAAGCAAGGCAATCACCTTGTTCAGAGTTTGACATTTTTCCAAAAATTTTGTCCAAAAGCAACTCGTATTCCCATGAACTTGCTCTTAGAAGAATTTTTTTACAAGACGTAGTGAATGCTCCACTGTCTTCCAACAGCTTTTGATCCAGAGATGCACATAATGCCAGAGTCTCTAACTGGACTTTCAAGACATTTTTTGTCTCTGTTCCCTACTAGCTTTTCTTTTAATCTGGTACTTTGATTTCTACTCTTTTACTAACTTAATAAACAAACGGTTTTAACAATCTTTTATGTTGAAAAAAGTATAAATGATAACTAGGTTTCTCAATATCTTCAAGACAACTTGTGTTTGCCTGAAAACATTCCTACTTATCACATGTTCAGGCTCAGTAAGATACAATTTCCCAAGATGACTCACTAACTGTAGCATGAATACATCCCTAAACATTAAGACAGAGTAAAACAGAGATACATTCAATTGAGAACAATATGAAATTACAACGATAACTATTTGTAAAAGCAACTGTGGAACTTGGTTCTGGATAAAAACTTCTGATGAAAAGGAAATAAATCAGAAGGTCACTCCAAAACATTTCTGCAGGAACAAATGCCAAAGGAATTCTGTATGTGGGCTTGCAAACTGAGATAAGGTACCATTTTCCAGAGGTGGTTAAAAGTTAGTGAATACAGAACAATTGCCCATGGTATAGGACATAGCTATAAAATGTCCAAAATCTGAAATATGAAGGATTAACACTGAGTATTTTAACTAAAACTTAACTAATTTAACAAATGCCAATATGTCCTACTCTCTCATCTGTTCTCAAGCAGGCAAGGATATACTAAGGTGATCTACAAGGTCATTGTCTTTGGCCAATTATTCGTAAGTATAATGCAGAGTCTCACTAACATGAGTACACAGTAACACTTGCTCTGTGACTTAGAAGATGATTAGTGTAACATTCACAGCATATAGACTTGACCAATTCAGGCAGGCTGGCTGCTTTTGTATCATATTAATTATAAAATTCATGGCAGATATTTTAAATTACAAAACTTGCCCCATGCCTTGCAGAGATTTAGCACAAGTTTTTCTAAAAATCAGCAAAAAGTAGAGGTATTTCAAATTAGTTGGCCAAAACAAATACATACTTTTGAGAACATTCACACTCTTTTTGAAGTGTTTATGTTATTAAATCTTTCAATTCATACCCTGAGCTTTCCTTTCTAGTTTCATAATGGATTCCAAAAGCTCTCATTTCAGACACGAGCTACAGCATACCACGAAAGTCAAAACAGTAACCTTTTTCCAAAATGGAACAAAAAAAAGCCCAACACTGTTTCTGGAGCTAAAGAAACGATTTTTCTCCTAGCAATTCAAATTTCATTTCTCTATAAAGATCCAAGAGACACCGCAAGGTTAAGCCACAGTAAAGAGGGATCCCTCACGAGCTCCAGCTTTAAAAGTAGCTTTTCTGCAGGGTTTTTTTGTTTTTTTCCTAGCTTGCTGTCAACCATTAGACAGCCAAGCAGCCTCAGTGCTTCCCTATTCTTCTGGTGTCAGTGGCAAAAGTGTTCTATTAATATAAAAATGAAACTGGGAAGTAGGCTCTGATGCAAGTTGTCTTTGCACAGCTCTGTCAAGAGAACAGAGCAGTAAAACAATCTTCTGTACAGCCAGAAACCAGATGAAGTAACTAAGAAAAATCTCCCCAAAACACTTCAAAGGGATTTGCTGAATAAAGAAAGCACTCATGCTGCTTCCTTGACATTTTATGAAAAGATGACCTCTCTGAAGGCTTCCTATGAACAAACACAATTGTTGCAACCAGAATCCAAAAAGTCATGATGGCAAAAAGGGATAAAGACAAAAGATTCTGAGTCTGTATTTAAGGCCTTAAAATACTGATTTAGCAGAAATACCATTACTGCTTTTTGTGTTGTCACTAGGAAAAAGGTAGCACATTTTACAGAGTATGTATGTGTAGTCACGTTATCAAGCTTATTGCAAATACTTCTAAGAAACTTACTGTATGCATTAAAAACAATTCCTTAAAAGAATTGTATAAACATACAACTGAAATTCTACGAAGTCTGCTTTTTTTCCCATATGCCAAAGGACCAGTCAGACCATCTTCTAGCCTTTCCTGCTGCCTCTTTTTTTTGACAACAGCAGTAATCACAAAAAAGTTTGTGTTGAAACAGACCTTTAAGGCCATTTAGTTCCAACTCCCTTGCCATAGGCAGGGACACTTTCCACCAGACCAGGCTGATCAGAGCCTCACCCAATCTGCCCTTGAACATTTCCAAGGATGGGGCACACACAGCTTCTCTGGGCAACCTGTTCCAGTGCCTCACCACCTTTGCAGCAAAGAACGTCTTCCCTGTCTCTAATCTAAATCTCTTTCAATTGAAAGCCATTCCCCCTTGTTCTGTACTTCATAAGAGAGATGTTTCAGCCCTCTGATCATCTTTGCAGCCCCTACCTTGGACTTGCTCAAACAGATCCACATCCTCCTGATACCGAGGACCCCAGAGCTGGATGTAGCACTCCAGGTGGGTTGTCACCAGAACAGAACAGAGGGGCAGAATCACCTTCCCTGACCTACTGACCACAGTACTTTAGATGCAGCCTAATACGAGTGGCATTCTGGGCAACAAACACACGTTGCCAGGTCATCCCAAGCTTTGCATCAACCAGCACATCCAAGACCTTCCCCTCAGGACTGTTCTCCATCCATTCTCTGCCCAACCTGTATTTGTCCCTGGAATTGCCCTGACCCAAGTGCAGGACCTTGCACTTGGCCTTGTTGAACTTTAGAAGTCCACAGAGGTGCATTTCTCAAGCATGTCAAGGCCCCTATGGATGGCATCTCTTCTCTCCAGTGCGCCAACCACACCATGTGCCTTTAGCGTAGTTTCCAGGAGGATCTGCTCCATGATCTTGCTGGGCACAGAGCCGAGACTGACTGGCCTGTAGTGTCCCAGGTCATCCTTATTTCCCTTTTTAAAAAGGAGGGTTGATAACATAATCTTAACAACTGCTTTCAAAACATAAGCTTTTTAAGAGTTACTTTAAGCCTGTACTTGTATCAAAGCATATTAGCGAAGTCCCATCAAACTGAGTCAAACTGTTGGGATTTGGTACTACAGAACACAGTGAAACTATGAAGAAAGATGATTCCATTATTTTTATTCAAATATTACCAGAAACTCAGGTTTCTGATATATGGAATGCATATTATTTTAATTTTAAATTATTACGACTGAATATCTGCTGCAATGTTAACATTTTATTGTAACACATGGAGACCTCCAAATATCTCAGGTCAGCATGACTCAGAAAGATAGAAGGAAAGTGAAAGAAAAATATGCCAAGAATCATAACAAGGGATTCAGCATCTGTTGATCTACTTGGTTTCCCATGGCAATTTTTCATTATAACTCTGCAAATTACTCATGCATATTCTTTCTTCCTCATTATGGGCCTCAGCTTTATGAAAGCCTCTATAATTTGTAATGAACAGGTTACCCTTTAGATTCAATGCAAAATGAATGACCCTTAGAGAATGAGTCTCCCGTAGCTCAAATCTCTGTTAGCCATATAATTTGACAGCAATATTATTTCAGGAATATTTCTAGTTTTATTCTTGTGAAAGGTAATACCGAGGAAAAAGCCAAAGACTTTTTCCAAGCAGTACATATAATGCACAAGCAAATATAATACTGAAGGAAATAACAACTCAGTAGCAACAAAACAACATTGCCACAGCATCTAGACAGAGAATTCAAAAGCAAGGTCACCGAAACATCTACTCTGTTTTGGTGAGAAGCAAAAATTTTGTTTCAATGGTTTTAAGTTAGCCAATAACAATCAGACTGAAATTTAA
Organism: Campylorhamphus procurvoides; assembly: GCA_013396655.1. Classification (NCBI taxonomy): domain Eukaryota; kingdom Metazoa; phylum Chordata; class Aves; order Passeriformes; family Dendrocolaptidae; genus Campylorhamphus; species Campylorhamphus procurvoides. Next base: position 1,849,717 of record WBMV01007112.1, on the reverse strand, counting down.
ATATATATATATATTTCAAGCTTAACCTGTCCTTTAAAAGATAAGCTTGACTCTACTTCCTTTTAAACCATCTGCCACGTTTCAACATCACAGAAAGAACCCTTGTACTAGACCTGGTACATCATAATGTATAAAGCTCTTAAAAAAATACTGCTGCCTTTGACTTTCACAGTGAGAAGTAAAACCAATGGTGCATGCAGAATATCTATGCTACTTATTATCCAATGTGTATTTTTTGCATCTTTTTATAAGTTAAGACTGCTGGTCCAGCTTCTTTTAAATGCAAAGGAGAAGGTAGGGCTGTTTCTGCATGTGAAAAGCATCCATCAACAGGATTGTTACAGTGTCTCTGGAGCATTAACTTTTTATTTCTCTCTGAATTTGTGCCCCTGAAAATAAAGCCTTGTTAAAGCCTTGTCCCTAAGGCCATCTCAGTGTTAAACAAGAAATCTAGATTCACATCTGTACCACAGACTCTATATAAACTGTATGACTGAAACTTACATCAATTCCCCCCTGGAGTTTCTGCTTTAGTATTTTTCTTCTCTCTCTCTAGCATGAACATCTCTGAATTAGTTTGTATTACACGGCAGTAGATGAGTCAGGCACCTAAGAACAAACAATAGTTCTAGTCCCAAGCGTGCACTGAAGTCTGAAGCAATGAAAGACCACAGGCTTCCCTACCTGCAGGCGGCTCTAGCTGAGTTCAGGTCTGCAGGACTGACCCAGGGAACACAGAAACATAAAATTACAGGACAGAGGCAACACACACGGGTTTAAGTTTTCATTCTCTAAAAAGTTACCATCTGAATGCCTGAACCAACAGTATCCTTCCAAAAACACAAATAGGCACTTCTCTGCAAAGACTACAGACTCCCCAAAGCCTGCCAGTCATTTCTTCATCCTTTGTCCTCACTAGTAAGATTTGAGCATCTTTTTTGGCTCAGCAATGCAGGTTTCTTGAGGATAAACACAGTAGAGACTGATGAATACAATGGTCAGGCTATGGTGACTAGCTAACAAAATTTTTGATTTTCATATGGTTGGATTCTGCCTTTGGGGTGCTGCCTAAAATCAGGAAAAACAAGATAATGAACAATTTGGAGCTTGCAGCTCTTCCACATCTTGTTTCTGAGCCTCATATGGCACAGCTGTTCCTCATGCATTTTTGTTCTCAACCACTGAGGAAGCATTTCCAGGGCACTAAAGACATATCAAAGTGCTGGCATAAGCTGAGTGTTCCACATTGACATTTAGGGGATTGGAGAGTATCAGGCTACAGCTCTTCTGTGACTAGAGACACTTATTTCAGCAGCATGGTTTTATCATGAATTCACTGCATTGTTCCAAAAGAGTTCTTCAGGATGCACTTCGAAAACTGCTAGTGCACTGAAGACAGAGGAAGGTTGTTCTGCCAGCAAAACTAATGAATAATACACTAATCAATTAGAGCTTTAATAGGGTAGGTAATTATCTGTGCCTTTAAGAAGAAACTAGAATATCTAGCATCACCTTCAAATTACTGACATCTTGAGTTAAAGACTTACAAATCCTGATACGGCTACTAGAGATGAACCAAATTTTCAAGGGCCCTTAATTATGAACCACAAATGGTATAAAAATTACGAATGAAGACTTTTTTTTTCTTTTTCAGAGAATCACTACATTTTTGTCTATAAAGATGATAAATTAATCTAATCAGAACACAAATACATAAGAATTTCATCTGTTTTTCCAAATAATCTTCCTCCAGTAATAGGTAGTAATCATCTGCTACAATTATGCATAGCTAGAATTATTAGATACAAATGTGTAATGTCAAAGTTTAATTTTGCCTGTTTCTTTTGTAACATGCAGAAAGATTAACATTTTAGAGAACTCATACTAAAGATATATGGCAGAAACACTCTTAAACTGTCAGATTAACACAGACGAAAATCTGACTCTCATATTCTGATCTTTTTACTTTTACACTATTTTATTTGGATTTAAGTAGCAATGCGATGTTTCTGTTCCACCTACCTGCCATCTTTGTAGATGATTTTTAAATCCATTAACCTGATTAGTCAAAGTAAATGGTAGCTTGAATAGTAATTTAAACACAGCGTATATGTAATTTGGAGAATAAAGAGTTTATTTTTAATGACAGTACATGGAAGTATATACTGCCTCTTATATAAACTAAAAGAGGCACAAGCATTTTAAATTCGAAGGCTAGTTCTACATATAAATTTAGACCTAGTCAGAAATCATTAGGGCAGTTACAGCCTCCAAAAATAGATTTAAGGTAGTAACACCAGAGATATATTTCTAAATTTTTAAAAAGAAACATCTCAAATGTATTAAAATCTAAAGACCATTTGGGGCAGACTATTCTGATTTTTGGGGAGAAATTCTCCAGAGACAAAATAAGTAATGAAAATAATGTGCAACATCTTCAAGACATCCGTACGTGATCCTTGGGCAGAGACACCACATGCAACCCCTGTGGTCCTCTCTGCCAACATTAGGTGACATATAGTGACACACAAATGGTTGCTTGAATCCTTCAGGAAATGTTGGACTGCAATAATTTTAAGTTTCTGGCCATATGAAAGTCAAGATACAAGCAAAAATTATGTTAATAGCAGCTTTAAGTGGAAAAAAAAAAAAAAAGTTTTTTTTTCCCAATACAAAATCAAGGCAATGCAAAAAACCTCACGTCAAGTGTTTTATTTCCAGCAACACCACTCGTCATGGCCCCTGCTCTGCCCATTGTTTTAGGTCTCTTCATCCACTGCACCCTTCACCGGGATCAGGGAGTTGTTTTTAAAGCACTCCTACTAACTAAGGACATTAGATGCACCAGAGATGAGATTTTAGGACCATTTGCAAAATCTGCTTTGGCAGCTCATGACCTCTGCAAGAAGCAGAACTAGAAAAACAGAAGACTCAGCAGAATTTTCTGCTCCTTCTAAGTTCTTTTCAAGGCCTCATTTTAGAGACCTTGACCTGCAAACTGTTCCCTCTTGGATCAGGACATTGGCCTAAATAGCCATATCAAAAAAAAACCCAAAAAAACCAACAGATGGTGCTAAAAAAAAATTCTATTTTTAGGCTGGATAACTGACAGAAATACACCAGGTTACTCCACACACAGGAGATCCCACCTCACTCCAAAGAATACAATGCCTTATTTCAATTTGGTAATAGTCATTACAAAATTACATTGATTTTTATTAGCAGCTATTTTATTTTAGTCTATAGAAATTTGCATTGAGATCCTCCCAGCAGACCTGTATAGCAGCTGTCTTCCAAAAGAGAAATAAATGAGTGTCTGGTATATCTAATGTCGCATACAATGTTGGAAGCATAAGGATTTCAAGGAAGATATTTAATTTGTGTAAAAATCCCGTAATTTTAGCCACTGGTCTCTGAGGCCTTCATACAACCATGATACACTTAACTATGTTTCAGGCAATCATAAAAACCCAGAATTAGATTAAAGCAAAACAGTGGAGCTTTTAATAGCCAAGGGGAATATGAAAGATAGAGAATTTCAAGGAATGAAGGATAGCACTTGAGCCAAGATGGAACAGAACAGGAGACTTCTGACATAAAACAGGGAAAAGGCTTTGTATAAAGTCTTCCAGGAATCGTGCAGAATTGCTCAGATTTCAGAGAGATCCTGTGTTAGAGAATTCCTAATCCCTATCATCATCTTCACTACAAGAGGTAAGAATACTCATCAGGATTCTTCTGTCAAAGGAGTCTTCAAGGGTCTATTTCTTCCTAAGATACAATTATAAAGAGAGTGCTGTTTCTTTACAGTGTAAGATTGTTGGAGTCTTCAATCTGGATACCTCAAGAGCTCTACTGAATAGATTCAGTTTTGAGTTTTTCTTTGAAAACTGAAATGAAAGGTCAAGTACGTCAGACATAAGATATTTTAAAATCATAAGAAATAGCTCAGAAATAACAGAGCAATTAACTACATTAATACAACTACTATATTCTCAAAGTCCTCAGTAGAATGCTCAAGATGAATGCATTTATTTGATAATACCTATTAACATATTCATATTCTACTAATTTAAATATATTTTCCATTAACATTTTCAAGGGCACGTATGTAAGAATGTAAACCTGCAACCCTTGGACAATGCTCATATGGGAGTGGACAAAGAAATAGAAGCTTTATGCTGCACATTACTGAGCTCAGGTCACACCTGTGAGCTGTCTCCCATAGGCTTCCCTTTACCCATCAGAGAAGAGCCCTCAGAATAAACAAGTCTCCACTGCTAGTGGATGCTAATTCAAAAGCCACTGAAATCCAGATGAAAATATGGCCCAGAGGCAACTTGTGAGGCTTCAGAAACTGTTCTCATTCCAGCAGGCTGTAACTGGTATTTATCACATCTCTAGCTGTAACCACAAACCACGTAGGAGACTGGAGAGCCTCCCCTCAGCGAAGGTGAGCCAGACAAGACAGCCCAGACCACAACAACTAAGAGTCCCCTCGAGCAACAGAGAGGTCCTGCTATTGCATCTTGTGTTATTGAAGAGCTTGAGACTACTCCTGAGCACACATTTTTTAAAACAGAAACAAAGTTAGGATGGCAAATGTGGTTCAGTCAGTAAGACTTCATTTCTGAATCTGAAGAGATAATTCACATCTCCCTAAATTACTTTTGAGATAAATCAGTCTTTCTCCCTATTTTAATCTCTTCTGGAAGCTAAAGAAGTTCCAGAAAGAAACATGCTCACATTAAGCATTTACTGAAATAAAGTAGATAAATACCTGTCAGCTTGATCCGAACAGCCTTAGCCAGCCTTTTACTGTTTTATCAACTCGGCAAGACAATTACAAAAGTCACACAGATAATTTATACTACAGCTTTATAAATTACAGTATTATCAAAGTAAATTTAATTTAATTTATCTGTGTCAAAGTCCACATCTCAGGTGCAGGTGATATCCACAGTGAGGAATATATCTGACCCTTCTAACAAAGGAAGGTTTGAATCTGGCACTTGTAAGTTATCTGTTGTGTTTTCAAACCCTACTGAGAAATCTTTCCATTTTCATGAATCATGTACTCATAGAGCACAGCACTCACACTTTCTGCTCAAGCCCTAACATTTGCTACTTAGCTATTCTTCTGGAGATGATTACTATTATTAGGTTTTGCAGGATGTATGATTGTCTATTTTTTTTTGTGACCTGTAGTGGATCTAACTATGGTTTCTGCAATGTAATACTTGTTAAAATTACTTCCTTACACTGCTCTACTGAATATCACTAATTGATTATAAATGTGATGATCATAAGCTGTCAGATTCTTCCCTCTAGAGATCTAACCAATTTAACATCAGAATGACCAGACTACAATATATTCTTTTTTTTCCCCACAAGCTGATTAAGAAAATCTATATTATACATAAAGTAGCATCTTCCACAGAAACAGTATATATGAAAAATGATAAATATAACAAGTACTATAACAATGATTTTATAAATTAAGCATACTGTTTAAGGCATATTGTCCTTCTCTAGTCATGTTTCTGAATTGACAAATGGTGGCAGCAGTATTTTTTACATCAATTATTTTTTCACATACCCAAAAATATCACCACATAAAATCTTAACACAAAATGAAAAGAACAAACAAAAACAAAACCAACGCCCAAAGCATACACCTCTGCTATTGCTTTTCTGAGACTTATGGACTAATGTTAATGCCATCACTAAATAACATTAGAATTATGTAATGCTGACAATCATAATTAATGAACATTTTGTTACTGAAAAAGACAAAATAGGATCATGAAACAACTTAAAGGCAAAAAAGAAATCTGTGACTAAGAACCAGAAATACTTCCCTTAATACCTTTTTTACTATTGGAAAAGAATCATGAGTGACCAACCATTAACGTTATACCTGATATGTGGCTAACTACCTTACTACCTTAAATACCAAATACAAGAAGTTAATGGGTTTTTTTGTTCTTTTTTGGGGGGTTATTTAGACAATTTCTTCCCATCCCACACAGGGCTTTCTCAAAGAACAATCAATCACTTTATAAGACTATTCTGCATTTTTATAGTTCTCCTAATATTCTATGGAGTCTTCATTTATATAAATGAAATCCATTAACATTATACAAATATAATCCATAAATGTTTTCTTATGTATTACTTTATTTAAATTGCCTGTCATTCTTTTGGCATTTCAATGGAACTGACCAGATTTTTCTGTAAAAAAGAGGCTCAAAATATGGACAAAGCCTTGTATCCAAATGCAAACTGGAGCTTTGATAATATATCCTTATAAGGCCAATATCTTAATTTCCATCTATCACATTATTAACTTATCTCGGGGAGCCAGACAAACAATAAATAATTTTACTTTAGAGCTCATTTTCCCAATTACAGCATTTTGTATTTTCAGGGACTGTCCTTTCCTTGTGTTTGAATTATTATCCCATAACCAAAAATGTTTTCAACTTCTTCCACATTATCTTCATTCACAAATGCCAGGGTCCACTCTTACCTTTAAAATAAAAATAAAACACTAGATCAGGATACTAACCGTGGTGCAAAAGAAAACTGCTGGCAATTACTCCTTAACATTTGTTTTTCAACCAGAGGTACCTTTTTCATGGTTCATCTTGCAATATATTCTAATTGCAAAAGCAGTCAGATGCCCATCAAAACAGGGGTACAGACACATAGCTTCTCTCAAGTTATTCTCTAGACTACATATTCCAGCATGGAAAAAGAATTCATCTACCTCCCCTGAAGCATAATTGTACCAAAAGCTCCACCAAAAGAGCTGACAGTAATGGTTCTGCCATCAGGACTATTATGTTCAACTCAATAAGAGCAAAATTTCTTTTTCATGCTAATAAAGAAGTCCACCACAAGCAACCCAGTTTTTGCATTCATTACATCTGTATGGGCTGGTGTTTTTAACAGGGAACATAACTTAGCGTAAAGGAGAGAATACCTTTATTCATTGACTCAAATTAATTTGACACAAATATTGCTCATTACCTGTATTTTACAGGCATTTTAAGAACAGATAAGTGTTACCTACATCTCCAACTATACACTGGACAGCCTTTTTCATCAGCTGAAGTTCATACGTCATTTATTCTGGCTAAATGTTACATTTCTGTCAATCAAAATGAAAAAAAAAAGACAATGGACAAAATTCCTTTGGGTGCCAGGGAAGAATGCAATGGTGTATCAATGTAAAAATGAAAATAAACTACCTTTGGGATGCTTCATTATCCCATTAGAATATACTTCCTCTTCACCAACAGGGGCTTCCATGTCTTTACATGCCAAGATTTTTACTTATCACTTCTAACAAAATCTACCAACCAAAATAAAAATTACTAATGTCATTTGCCTTGAATTACTTCACATTCCACAGGCAGACAATCAAATCTAACTCTGGATGGTTGCATAGCTGTGATCATGTCACACAGTGTAAGAATGAACACAGAGATGAGCAAGGAAGAATAAAACCTCAGAAACCCTTTATTGTGACTTTACAGTCCTTTCATTAGACAACACAAAAGTAAAAAGGATATTATGTTGAAGAAAGAGTAAGATTGGTAAAATATTCAGCTCTAGCTGCGATCTATTAGTCTCTAGCCATCCTATAATCTACCTTCTCCATAAGAACAGATTGAAAAAAAATTTCTACAGTGACTTCAATTAAGTATAATTACAGGTCTTTCAGATATGTTTTCAACCTTCAAGAAATATATATGTGATGGATAAAGCCACAGCTACATTCTTACTCCCATTGGATCAATTTAGGTACAGGAGAACTGAAATATTCAATAAAGAATGCAAATTCTACTGGAGTTCATCTGCATGGGAAAGCAAAAGGTCCACAGTATTATACAGTTACCATAATTAGTTGCTCATCTTTCAAATGAATCCAAATACTTCATTTCCACCTGTGGTTATCCAAACTCATGACAGAGACAACAGCCAATGACAGGATGACCACCTCTGACTCTCAAGGTAACCATCTACCTTACTTGGATTTACCCACAAGGTACAGGGACCAACAAGTCTGATATTACTGTTACAAAGCTTCCCATTTGCTGCTTCCTATCCTCAAAACAAAATATGAACTTAGAGGGCTCTGAGCCAGTTTCTGTCCCACCTTAAACTGGGCCCACTGCAAGCAGCTGTGATGTAAGATACAAGGCATGGCACCTGGTGTTGTCTCTCCTATGCAATATCATGCTCAAGGATATATTCTGCAGACCAGAGCCAGCAGAACAGCCTCCAGCCAACTCTGGGACACAACGTACCCATTAACAGGTTCCCCTGACACACAGCAAAACATATCATGCAGTAAAGTGATTCTCATTTAAAATTATCAAACCCCACTTTTTGCACTTATACATATAGCCTGGCACTTGAAGATGGGTAAGAGTCACACCATTTCATATTAGAAAAGGTAAAGGATCTCAAAGCACATCTTTCTCTGAACCACTTTGTATAGTCTTAGACCAAAGAAGCACCTGCCCCTTATAGCTGCAGAATCCATATCCTTCTACTTGAAACAATCACTTCCCATGCAAAAAGACAGCAACTCTATAGATGACATACTGCAGAGAATTTCCAAGAAATGTATTTGCAAATGTTAAAGTCTCCCTGTGGGTTAGTCAAAGGCAGAATTGTCTAAACTCCAAGTAAAATTTGTTTCTAACTTGGCCAGATCCAGACCTTTACAGGCTGTAAGCTCAACTATTAAGATTCTTCCTCTCTTGTGCTGGGGAAGGATTCCTCCAATTAACAGACCAAATCTATTCATTACTTCCTGAGTAAGAAAAGTTTAGAGATTCTGGTTAAAAAATATAAAAAACAAAATTAAAAAAGCCGAAGTTCAGTAATTGATAAACTATGACGTATTTCACAGTAAATACTGACCGAACATATTTCTACGAAATTTCATAAATCACCCAAATGCCACTCCTCTATTCAATTATCTCCATCAAGCCTTATTTACTCTCACCAAGAGTATTTGTTCCAAAGTAAAGCACTTGATATCCTGAACTCTGCAGCATATGCTAGGTGAATGAAAAGTACCATGTGGCTAAAAAAAGCCTGCATGCAACACATCTTCCACTTCAATGAGAAACAGGCAGCATACCAAAAATTCTGAAAATCTTTTCATGAAGAAGGATCACTTTTGTACAAAATTCTAAAGATAAAAATAGCAGATTAGGAGTATGTTTATACAGCAAAACATTCTACTTAACGAGCCCTGTAACAGACAAGGTCCACACAACAGCATGGGCTATATACAGTATAATGTTTTTCTCCTGTTAAGATATCCAGTAACACAAAAAGCATGAGCATTTCCAAAATGGGTCCCACATGCACTGACATGAAGTCTTAAATAAATCTCCACAAAATTATGTGTGAAGAAAACTGAAAGATGTCTCCCTGATTCTGTGAAATTATTGTTCCAAATTCATGACTTGGACCCACATGTGTTAATGAGCATTTAGAAAGGACAGGGATGAGTCCTCCTAAGACCCTGATCTCCTTGAACTCTGGGGTGTAATGGGAAAAGAGTAGGAGAGCAGGAGCAAGCCACCTCCTCCCCAGCTGCCAGTAACAACTGAGAGGAGTTTTTACATGATAGGAACGACGAAGGGATATAATCTCACACTGGGTGGAGCAGGGAAAGGTGTCAGAGTTGTCCCCTTTATACTACATTTTCTTAACCATACAGTATTGCAATTCAAAGAGACTCTCTGCTTTCCTTCTCCATGAAATTTAAAATTACAAATGCCAATACCAAGTTAATCTTTGAGTACATTTAAAATGGGAATTCATAAGACAAATACCTCAGAACACTTCAAATATATGTTCCATATGAACATAAAGAAAAAGAACAGTTTCCTTGTCAACAGCGTGAAACATACTGGATGAGACCAGGATTAAGACTGTCAAAACTTGTCAACAGCACTTAGTATTTTCTGTGTTCCATTGCATATATTTCCATGCATCATTGCAAATCCAGATAATATCCTCAATGACTAGAGACCAGACTGGGATTTGCAAATGTCAAAAAAATGGCTGTGCCTTGATCATAAGCAAAAAGTTTTATAAAACATGCACTGCCTAAGAGAAAACCTCTGCACTGCTTTGTACTTATTAAATTCAAAATTTTATAAAAACTTGAATCAGTAATTAAAAGGGAAAAAAACCTTCTATTTCTTATCTACTGCATGGATCAAGAGTAAATTGCATGCAAGAGTACTCATAACTGCACATAGGAATAGTGTGTATCCGCAGCTAGTGAAAAATATAACTTGCAGTGATGATAAAGTTAATGTTTATAGTGAAAACAATAATTTCTATTGCTTCTTTAACCATTAAGAACTAAGTCCTACATACATGACACTGAAAACAGATGGCAAGTATTCATCACCCCTAGCTACCATCAAAATGGTCAGCAGCATCAAGAGAAATTTTAAAAGCTGCCTTAGCACTGCCCTTCCCAGTATATGCTCTCTGTTCAGCACTTTATCCCATCACCTTGTCATCCAAGAATACGCAAAGAAGTAAAGACTCCTCCTCTCTGGATGTCTGAAAGGTACTGTCCTACCCTGGAGTTAGGAGAAACACTTTTACACCAAGAGGTACTTTTCATTTGAGAAGAAATATTACTGTTTGGATGGAGAACACTTCTCTTTCCCAAGGCCAAAGAAAATGCTTTCCTCTGCTGAACGAAAAAGCTGATCTAGGAATAGTCAGGCCACTGCCAGCGAGCTTGAAAAATAAGTTATTTTGACACATATAGGTCTATTAAGTGAAAAAAGCTCAGGCTGGCTCTAACCTTGGGAAGGGACACAGAGTGGCACATTTATTACAGTTCTTATAAGGAAGAATTAATGTTAACAGTGTATGTTGGGACATGATCAGGCAAGTGATTACATTTCAGGAGTAACATTTCAATCAAAACAGTATGATAGTTACAAATACAATAAAGCAGTCAATAATTTTCATTATTGTTACCAGTCTTGTGATTTAAAAGGAAACAGGACAGATTATACACAAAGAATTCGTTATGCAAGTAAGCAGAAGTTTCTTTGAGAAACATTTGCATGTAAAAGATGAAATTTTCACAGATAGCTGCTCCTCTCATACATAGCAACATTTTGTTGCTTGAAAACAAAAAAAAAATCTTTCTGCTGTATAGAGAAAAAAATATTTCCCTGAATAAAATGCTCTGAAGTTTTACCAAAGTTCTAAAATGAAAACAGATTGTGTTTTTCTATATAATTAATTATAAAACATAATCCTAAATTATTCAGAAAGCTTCATGCACCTTTAAAATTCCTAAATATATGGCATACTTATTTCAAGAACTGTTATGACAAGTACTGTTAATTTCTCTATTTTGATTAACAACTGTGAGAAAGATTAAAAAGCTTGTTTTTTTCCCCCAGGCACTTTATTCCCAGCACAATTCTACTTACTCAAGTAAGTAGCACTTGAATAGAGATTTATATTCCAGTTTCCACAAGTTGCAGACATTTTGCAAGAATAAAAAGTGGAAGTACCTGGCTCTTTGCATAAGTTCAGCAGGTTCTTTCCTGATGCATTCTAAAACATTATTCTGTATGTGTGAATGTCTATCTATTTCTGTGTATGTCTATATATATGTGTATAAAACAGTGTACAAATGTGTATATGTGTAAGTATGTGTGCACGAAGTATATACATACAAACATACTTCTAAAAACATACATTATATGCAAACCAAGCTTAATGAATACAGAATAATAAACAGTAAGTTTGATAGTGAATAATACTAGAATGAAAGACAGGCACATGGAGGCTGCATACAAATATGCATGGAAAGAAAACACTCAGCAGTTATTGTCATTCATTGAATGAGAGCCTTTTCCACTGTTAGCCCCCCTGTGTACCCCCCCACACCACAGTGAGACGTGGGCCACTCTACTGCCCTCTAATACCCTTCAAGCATTTCCCAACAAGGCAGCAGCATCCTCAGGGCTTTAGCATCAGCATTCATACAACAGGTAAAGATTTCTGTGACAATTTTACCATTCAGAAATGTAGGGCTAATTATATTACATTACTATGTATATATTTTGTAATAATTACATGATAAATCTGCCTTTGACTTTTCCAGCTCTATAGAATTGTTATTTTTATAAGAAAATAGTTGCTGTAGCAACAACAATTGTCACTGTTGTTTATTGTAATTTTACTGCTTTATTAATCAAAAGTAAATGCAAAATATGTATAAACATCCAATATAGCAATATTTCTGTTGCATATTCTGTTATCTAATATTTTTGTATTGTAACTTACTATAACACTTTGAGTGCTATTTCTGAATAAAGGAATTGAAGAGAGAACTTTGGGGCAGAAACTATCAATTCAATAACTCAACAATATACAAATTTACTAAGAACCTATTATTTCTAAGGAGATTACCTGTTTCATCTATTTCACTTTCAGTAACATCTTTGTCTGAACCATTAAGAAATACATACTAGTGACAAAATTCTTTCACTGATGTTTCAGAAATCGGTTCACTTTCCAAAATGAAGTAATTAAATCTGATTTCTGTTGTACAATGGTTCAGACTGGGGCAAGACAAAGTGGCCCACACATATATTTTCCACATGAAAAACTTAAAAACCAGAAGATCAAAAAAAACACAACTGAGTAATCACTTTCAAATACAAGTTCAACATTTAAAAAGTCAACATTCAGTGTCTTGCAGGGACTGGTAACTGAATAAAAATTCCAGGCAAGTTTAAAGCACTAAGAATACAAATTAAATGTTTTAGCCACTAACATTTTCTCAATATTTAAGAGCCAGAAAGAATAGAGAAATTCTGCATGAATTTAACCCTTTTGGCTTAAAGTTTCATCACAAAGAGAGGTTGGTTGAGAGTTTTTATTATTTCAGAGTGAGGGACACTGCTGCTGTGGTGGACCTGCAGTGCATTTGCTCAGCCTTTGATAGGGACAATTGCAAAAACCATTTATTTTTCTATGGCCTTACTGCCACTATCGCCCTATCACATTCCCTCCTCTTTTGTGACCAGGAGCAAATGGTATTTAGCCAGTAGTAGAGTAGAGCAACATTGTAAATAAAATTAATTTTTTAAACTGTCAAGCTTGAACAGTACCTGGATCCCTTACTAGACACAAGTGGGGTGGCTCATTTGCAAGTAATATGGGTCATACCCTCAGGATTGAAAATGCTGCTGCCTCCTCTTACCAGCAATAACCTTACGGCCCCCCAGTCTTCATTCCTTTCACACAGAGGAATTGTTTCACACTTTTTTACCAGAGAAGACACCCATGCCTCTGATAATCGTTTTTGCCATCCACAATGACCACACTGCAAAAGCTTAAAATGTGCAAGGACTAAAATGCCGGTTAATGAAAAGAATCAGAAACCCCTTGAGTGACAGTGTGCCAGAGCATCATATCTATGGAGTGATTCATCCTGAAATGTTCTTTTTCACTTCTGTTCTCACATATCAGTGACAGAAAAACCCCCAGTACTATTATATTACTTCACTAACTTGACCTTATAGCATACTTTGGGTGTTCTATAACTTTTGTGCATTCTGTATTTGGATCCTCCATAAAATAATTACTAATAAGATAAATAAAATGGAGGAGAAGAAACCTTAGAAAATCTTATGTTAAACAGAAAAGTATGTAATGAGCAAGTAGGTGGCTTATTTTTCCCAGACTGATATTCTACAACAAACACTTTCAGATGAATCATTAGTTTCAGTGATTTTCACACAATTTCACTTGTAGTCTTAAAGGGGGTGTGGGGGGGGGAAGCTATTTTCAGTAACAAACATGACATAAGAACCAGAATTCAGAATGAAATGGGAAACAACAAAACTAGATTACAAACCATTCAAAAATTCCCTGTACAAGAAGGTGTTACAATAAGAGACTGGGCATCAAATGCTCAATACCTGAATCCATATAGTACACGTAGAAGTACAAAAGCTACATGTTTTTGAAGTCCTACTGTATTGAAATACTCCAGAAAACCGAAGTCTCCAAGAGAATTGGGTAAAGACACAAGTATTTTACAAGATGCAATACTTCAGAATAATATTCAGAAATCTGAATTCAAAGGTAATTGCAAAGCAACACTCAAAATTTTGGAAAAGACTGCATCAGAAATTATGGTAGATCAAAAATAAAGGAAAACTATAAATAAGAAAAATACTCTCACAGGAATCTTTAGAATTCATTTTCTAAAAATACTAGACTTCTGAGTGTACATGCACACACCCTACTCCAATTTATGAAGTCCACTTTCTCAGCAGTCCTTAAGATGTTTCACAGCCGAAAACAAAAAACCATCAAAAACTGCAGCAGGGTGGGTGGTAAAGCTGCTATCTCTTATTAGGTTGCAAAATGAGGGAAAAAATTATAACCCTAAGTGAACATTATGACCTGAAATATTCTTAAACCATATTAAAATACAATTTTAATATTCCATTTCTGGGTTAATTTATGAAATCAATCTTACCACAATAAGCTTGGCTCCACAATCAACACTGCAAAACATAAACATACTGCCCAGAAATACAATATTTATTAGTCAATGCCTCATCTTTCCAAACTTAGCCGTAGCTGTGCTGCAGCATTAACAAGTTCTGCACACCCTAAGGCCATGTAATATAAATTTAATGCATCACCAGTGTGGGGCTCATGCCTGTATGGCAGACTGAAAACTCCCATGACAAGCACACCCTCACTCACTTGCCCAAACCTTTCAAGCAGTTTAAACAGATGGTCTGTAACATCCAATACTTCCATATCATTAGAATTTTTTTCCCATTAGGACAAGGCTCTTGCTTCTAACCTATATAGGTCAGAACAAAATAATGAAACATTATTCAGGGAAAAAGTTATTTTGAGAAGGTTATTTAAAGGTCTCAGAAGCATCTTGTTTTCCTTTTCCCTTCCCATCTCAGAAGCCTATATAATTGATGCATGACACTAGAGTTCATTTTTTTTACACCAGAAGAGCATTTAAAAAATTGCAAAAATAAGACCTTTTCAAAGCAATAGAAGCTAAGCAGAGCTTTAAACAAAATTGGTCTCCAAAGGCAGTAGACTGCTGATCAGAACATAAGACAAAACTGTCAAAAGCAAGCAGTCATCAACTTTCCTTTCAATCTTTCCTTCTCTTTTACATGCCTGAACACTTAAACTGAGTGTACTAAACTGATGGCATACACCTACTTCTTTGGAGTAATGCAATGATATACTGTTTCAGTTTTACAACACTAATAAAACAAACCCCTGCTAATTACCAACACAGAAAAGAGAGGATGAATTGGGAGAGGCACTGCATTTGAATTAACTGTGATTTATGGTCATCTCTACAAAACAAAACAGATAAAGGATGAGCTGATGAAAAGCCCATTTTCCAACTGTTCATTTTAATGAAAATATCATGGAAAAGTTATAATGTAAAGATGATAGTGAAATAATGTTTTATATTCAAGAAAAGAGCCTAAACCAGTAAAGATAAGACTATTCCATAAAGAACCTGTGCTAAATAAACTTCAAATTTAGCCATTACTCATTCTGAGCTCATAGGCATAAAGTTTTGTTTGATATTAAACTGATAAAAACTGAATTTCCCAGAGATACTGAAAAACATTTCATGTGATAGTGGCTCTAAGCATTACAAAAGTGGGTAGTGTAAGGATAGCCAAGTTAAGCTTCCCAAAAGGGTTTCCGTGCATGGAAAGCATTTTGCTGAAGGCTAAAACATAGCATTGTACTTACTGGAAAAGATACAACAAATATTCTAGGATTCAAAGAAGAGAAATGACAAAATTTAATTAGAGATGGGAAGAAGCAGCATTCAAAGCTCAGCAGTCACGACGTGGGTCTATAACAGCGGGTCAAGACTTAAAGCAAACAATTTTCTGCATAAAGAGAAAAATAGTTTAAAAATTTAACTAAAGCTGACTGTGGATTTGCATTTCCCTCTACAAAAATGATTTTTCATACAGTCAAGGAAATTTTTTGAAAACACCTACCGATGTGTTCCTAGGGACCTAGTGAAAATGTCCCAAATAATGTATATAATATTATAAATAATAATATATAATTAACAAAATTAAAAAACTAATATCAGTGCTTCATGCCAATAAACTAAATTACATGAATGTTGTTAGACAACTAATCAAAAATCAGAATATATATTTGCAAAGAGGAATTCTACATAAGAAATTATCCCCATCAATGTACCACCATTAGGCAAGGCTCTTTTCATTTCCAAAGATAGCACTCTATCAACTATGGTAGTAACAAAGCTTGAGTAGTTAAATTTTTGTTATTGTTATAGGTTTCCTTCTCTTCTGTGTTCATCAGAACAACCTCTTCTCTTGTGCTCTGTCCCATAAGTTTACCTGACTACAAGAGATTGGACTACTGACAATTGACAACATGAAAGCTCAAAGAAGAGTCAAGAGTCAGAGCTGCTGTGCAACCTTGATGTAAGACAAGTGGAGAGTACTCCTTGTTTTGTCCCTGCACTGAGCGCTGGAACAAGGACGGCAGGACACACATCCCACTGATCTGAGCACAGCTGAGCTAAGCAGCAAACTGATGCTCTTATGCTGTTTGCTGGCTTTTCATTCCAACAAACTGAGAAAGCAGGCACAGATCTGGCAGGAAGGGCCAGAAAGTTGACTTAAATCAAAAAAGCCACTAAAACTGGTAGTCTGGACCCATAGCAAATATTTCTCAAAGGATGAGACAAGCAGGATGGAAACCAAACATTTGATGTTGCCTTACACAGGTTTTTTTCAGGTTTCTCATTAAAAAATGATCTTCAGTTATCCTTGCACCTTTCTTACATTTTTTTAAGCACTTCTAAAAAAATTTCTTCTTTGGACAAACCACATAATATCCTCTTATAACTTTAATTCAAATATAAAAAAATATAGTCAGCTTTTCTTTTTTTGTTAAGTATCTACATAATATTGCCTTCATCTCCTACTTTTCCCCTCCTCCCTACAATGTAAGTCAACAGCAAACATGATTTTGTATTGAACCACCTTCTTGCTTTATTTACTTCTCTCCAAAAACTCCAGTCTTCCTGAGAGTTTCTTTGAATAATGCCTCAGCCATTTCTGCAGTTTTTCCACAGAGCTTTAGCTAAAAGAAATTAATCATAAATTACTACCTACAGTGTGCCATCAGAAATGATCTAAAGCATAAGAGACGGGCATCATTAACTAAGGGGTTATTTAATTAATGCCTAAGTAGAGTCGGTGTTCAAACTCTTATGTCCAGTCAGACTGATATTCTGCATAAACAGACATCTAAGGAGGATACCTTTTGAAAAAAACTCATATTTACTCAATTTCTGGTTTACTTCCCCATTTTGAACTCTGCATTTAAATTCTTTTACTTTCCTTCCCAAGTAAGTAACAACACAAATAATCTAATATCTAATGTCGCATTGAGCCTTTTACCCTGAAGGAAGATTGTCTTGAAATATTCTCCTTATCCTTCCAGTCTAACTCCACATAAACACTTTGAAAAATTCTCAAGAGTTTTGATTTATTATATGGCATGAACACCAATTCATGTTATATGCATATATATATAAAATCTACTCCTGATTGTCTTCAATCTTCAGAAACAATAATTTTCCAAAGGAAGAAAACAAGGAAGAGTGAAAAATGAGAAAAATATGAAACAATAGAATAACTTAACTTCAAAACTTGTAGCAATCACCATAAGTTCAGTCTTAAATATTAGCTACCCTTCCATGTGAGACTAACGTAAAGATTAATAGCCTGAATATTATCTTTGCTAGTCTCACAGAAGCCCATTGACTTCACTAGAGTCATGTGCACTAGAGCAAGAAAGAACACGGTCAGTCTCATTAGAAATACACACCAGAACATGCCCTGAAGTAAAAAGTTACGCTGTGTGAATACATTAAAAAATAATGTACAAAAAAATCTCAAATATTTCAGAAATAAGTATTCAGTGGCCTTTCAGTCTGAGCATTTCTTTCTGTTTCTTTGAGACTTCTTGAGTGTTTAGAGAGTCTGAGCTAAGGTAATTAAACACAATCCAGATGCACACACTGTAACTGAAAACAGAAGAAATGACAACTGAAAATGCTGCAGTGAAGTCCTACCTTAACTTTGCTAACAAAGTAATTATAGCAAGGACTAACAGTAGGTTAAAATTTTGATATTTGTAATGAAGAGCTACAAGTCAAAGAATTTCTGACTTTTGCAAGTTTACTTTGCCTAGAAGCAAAATCAGATTTAGAATATACATATGTATATATACGTATATACTTAAGAAAGCCTGTGGACACATATACCAACACAAACAGCCAAGTTCACTTCTAAAGTGTCTTTGCAGGGCAATGATTTTGTTATGAAAGCAGACGTGAAATTAAAGAAATGTTTCTAATATAATAACATGGGGCACCATTGAAACCACTTTTTGTCCCTGAAGCAGCAGAAATGAAATCAGATCAAAGCTTGATTCAATGTGGGTGCAGGTGGGAGGAAGAACCACTGAGACTGGAAAACACTTGTATGACTACACAGGCAATTGAAATCTTCTACAAGTAATTTTTTTTTCCTGGAAAAATATCTATAGTGGAGGCTGCATTTATCAAATGGAAATTTTAGAGATGAGTAAAATAAAACAATTCAAAATAGGTTATATATAATCTTACCAGAATAGTACTGCTCTGACTCACCTGTCATAGTAAAACTCAGATTCTTTTCTACATTACTGGAACCCCGTCCCTCATCTACTTCTCCAATCTATACCGCACCTTTTAACATCAAATCACACACTTAATACAACTTATTTGTCATTAAATAATGAATTAATCCTGAGCTGAGTTCATCTAAGTTGAATGTAGATTTCTTTCTCAGAACCTGTAGATGTTTAATAATTTTTTGTCTAACAATTTTAACAAATAATTTCAATACCTATTTATAATTTTTGCATAAAAAGTACATGCACATAGCACCTTAATTTTGTAAGTTAAAATTATACAGGACAGGCACGGTGGAACTTCCAACTTGCACCTCTGATTGCAGCATTCTGACAGTAATCACTGGGTTTTCACATGCAAATCAGGACACCAATCTTACAAACCAGCTTTCCAAGGGTATTAAGATCTCCAGGCTACATTTGGGCACAGCTGTATGGACTGCATGCAGAGAGCATGACTGGAACCAAAACACACAAAAAAAATCACCCACAATTTTTAAAATACATATGACTGTATCTACACATTTCATATCTTGCCAGCTTCCAGCATCCTTGTTTCTGCTAATAAGGAGAAAAATAACCATAACTCATGTTCAAAGATTATAGCATTTTCAGTGGTTAATTTTACCTTTCCCCTAATCCACTGTTCCAAAAAGTGCTGAACTATTTTAATAGGAAGAGGATAATCTGCTCTTCAGTTTAATAGGAAGAAAACCAACAAGTAAAGAAAAAAATCCCACAGAAACAAACAGGAAAAAACGCATAAGGACAATCCCAGACAATCCTGATACAAAACAGAAATAAAAAGGTACACTTCTTAAGGCAACAAAACTACTGCATTTTCCTTTCAGTGAAAACTTTGGAAGCGGATGCTTTCTGAAAAACGTGGTTTAGTGCATTTTTCTTGGATGGTGGAGACCTGCCCATTTTCACAGAGGGTGCACTTTAGTTATTCCACAGGTGAACAACATTGAATTGCTGATTTAAACATGTGGCCAAGTGCCAAAGAAACCACCTGCTCCAATTTCAGCTTCAGACCTGTCAGATTCTGCCACCATTTTTAGCCCAGTCAAAGAGTTTTCTTGTTCTCAGTACCTGATATAGGTCAGGTATGTACAATATTTACAAGCTTACAGAGCACTCTGAAGCAGTTTGGAACCAAAAATTCTACATGACTT
Source organism: Campylorhamphus procurvoides (assembly GCA_013396655.1). Classification (NCBI taxonomy): domain Eukaryota; kingdom Metazoa; phylum Chordata; class Aves; order Passeriformes; family Dendrocolaptidae; genus Campylorhamphus; species Campylorhamphus procurvoides. The sequence continues at coordinate 1,829,714 of WBMV01007112.1, read as the reverse complement.
TATCCCAGTGTCATCTTTCTCTAATTTGAGTTCCAATTTCCTTTTTACCACTTAAAAACTGCTCTTACAGTTAGAATTTCATACGGTGCAATCAAATCAGTCACTTCACTTGAAGTTAACAGCAAGTGCAAAAAATGCAAGGCAATCTAGTTATGATACCATAATTTTTGGTATATAGCAGAAGTTGGCCATTTGTCATTTATATTCTCCCTGACGTTCAAAGTATGTGAACAACAAATGCGGAGTTGTTACTTCTTGTACACTAAGGGAGAAAATAAAAGTCTTATCCATTTCAGCAACATCTATTGGATTTCTTGATACATGCTCTAACTTATTTTCTTTTAGAAATAAACTGACCTGTAAATCCAAACTGACCAAATAAAGAAACTAACTGGATCAAGAAAAAATGTTTGGTGTGTTAAGAGATTACGAGGTCATTCTCATCTGTAATGAACTACTGGGGGGGAAGAAATACCCTAGATGGTACAAAGAGCATGAACATGAGGTAGTTTGTACCTGGTCTTTTTCTGTAGGTATAAGTAAGATCATACAGGCAGATGTAGCACAATAATTTTCGTATAATCACATCAGCTTTAACTACGAGAATTGAAAAATTTGTGTTCTGATAGAAACACCGTATACTGATGAAGTGTAAAGATGGGCCTTTGACTGAAGTCAGCAGCAGTGATTACCAAGTTACAAAAAATTTCTGTGCAGAAATCTGAGTCACCATGTAGAAAAGATGACAATGAAAACTTAAAGCAAAGTCCAGTAGTGGACAGAGGAGATGCACACGATAGAACTTCCAGTGCCTGAAGTCAACAGGTACTGGAAAATTGCTGCCACACAAACTGCACCACAGAATTATTATGAAAAGGTCATTATCGTTAAAAGGTCTGAATAGATTACAGTTTCTAAAAACAGGCATTCATTTCCCTTCATGAAACTATGAATTTCTATTTTGCTTTCAAAACATGTACACAGTGTTTTAAATCTTCATATGATGTTTGGCTATCATGGCAAGTGCTTGGAACAGCTTGAACAATGGCTACAATAAAGGGCTTGATTAACACGCTTGGTCACATGCAGTCCAGCTTTGCAAAGTAACTTCTTGAGAAATAATTAAAATAAAAAAAAGTGACTTTAGAATGTCAAGGACATTTGGCATAGAGACATAAGGACAAAACATGGAAGGCAGCAATTAACTTCGATTTTAAAAAGACTTTAGGAAACTCGGCATCCAGGAAAATAAAAATAAAAAATTAAAAAATGATTCTCTGTCCTTCCTGAGGTAATTAACAGCAAAAGATGGCAAACAATGATGGCAGAGAATGGGTGGCTCCCCCAGCAGCAGGTGGTTTCTAGCAATAGAATTGTGCAAATGTCTGCGCTGGCACCAGCAACATGAAGTGCTGTCATAAAAAGACCTGAGGAGTGAGGTGCCAAGCTTGCCCTACGTGTTTAGAAAAAAAAGTAAGAATCAAACATGTGACAACACAGGACACTGAGTGGCCAATAAATGACAGATAAAATAAATACGGACAAACAAAGAAATACAAATAGGGAAAAGATTTTCATGTATCAGTAGTTGTTCAGAATAGTAAACTAGAAGCTGGGAACTTTCAGGAAAACAACACAGAACTCATTTTGCTATTGTATAAATCCACGGTCTGTCCACAACAATGCTGCCTGTCATCTTCGTCCCCACCCTTGAAACAGGATGCAGCAGAATTGAAAATGATTTGTAGAAGGGAAGCTCAAGATGGACAAAGTTAAAAGAACTTCTGTGCAAGAAATCCTTACATAAAGCAAAAAACCACTTCAGTCTCTTTCCAGAAAGATGTAGCTCAGGGGGGAAATAACAATTGCCTATAAAAACACGGTCCTCAAGGTCAAGGAGCTAAAAATTGATTCTTTGTTCTGTCTTTCAAAATAAGGAGCAGGAGGCATCAACTAACAGGAAACAGCTTCAAAACTAGATGAAGTGACTCATCACCCGACAAACAGTTGATCTGTGAACTTCCTTGCTAATGGATGTTTAGAGAGGTAAAGGTTATATCTAGATTTGAGGAAGACTGAACACATTTGAGAGGGAGAAGGTTGTTAAAGATTAATAAATACATAGAAACTACATCCAGCCCTGAAGCTCTTGATCCAAAAAAGAGATGGAAAGGTAAAATACACACTTTGGCCATTTTCTACAGCCATCACTGTAAACATTATAAGGGACTAAACGGATGTGCAGACTGACCTGCTAGTCACCCTGATGCTACCTTGGATATAAAACTGTAGTATTACAACAAAGGTATAACATCCTTCTGTATTAGTTAAAGAAATTTAACAGACAAAAAACCTGTTACATATAATGCAGACTAGAATGGCAAACTGAGCAGCTTGATAATGCTCCAGCTGCAAAAGTATTTGGAAATGTTAAATCTTTGCCACATATTTAAGTATTTTATATTGCTCTATTACTCCACAGCCATTCTAAATGTAGAATTTTAGGGCCAAGTTTAAGGCCATTAATTTTAGCAGGTTGATTTTTCAGTTTTCTTCTAAAAGCACAAATAGAATGTTAATTCTAAAATTCACTTAATATTTGTTATGAAAGCTGAAGTATTTTGGAAAAAAGTAGAGGTTTGCTTCTAATTTTTGTAAGCAACATCTCTGCCAATCTCTCATCACAATCCTGTTTTCTGGCAGATGCTGGGATCATGGGGTGGACACAGAAGGTGCAGCACAAAATAATGTTTTCAGTGAACTTTCCATGACTACTCTCTACTGTACATACTTCTAATTTTTTACAGCAAAAATGGATAATCTTTCTAAATTACTAATAAAGGCAAAACTTATTTTTCAAAGAAATAAAGCAAAATAGATGGAGAATGTCAAAACTCAGAACAACAGGGTGGAGGGAGGAGGAGGCTTATGGTAGCTTTTTATGCAGTACACTATGTTTTGGGTGGAGGCATGAGGGAACACAGAAAAATATCTCCCCCAAAATCACATCATCTTGCAAAAGACAGTAAGATGCAAAGGATCATATCCCATCTGCCTCAAGCATTTCACATTTTAATAATTTCAAGACTGATTTCTGAAAAATATTCTACAGCAGATGAAGCAACTTTTTAATGGCTTTTTTACTCCTTTTTTGTTGCTATTTTCATTACCTAGCACTATCAGGCATATGACAGCTGGAAACATCATGTTTTAGTCAGGAACACACATCCTGAAAGCAGATGGTAAATAAGCTTACTGCAGTCATAACAGACTGATAGAAATAATCATGTCAGCAAAGCTACCTCAGAGCCAGACAAAGGCAAGAAATATTTGTATGGCAAAGTTTACAATTGAGAACAATCTCTTTGCATTACAAACCAGGTCCTACAACAGAGATAAAACAGACACATGCACCTGAAGTTTTATTGTAATTTTTTTAAGCAGACTGTGCCTTAGGCAGCCACATGCCTATGGGGCTGAAGAGCACGGCGGTGTGCAGGAACACGGCTGGATTCAGAGACCATCTCAAGACCTGGGGGAAGTGGATACCTCAAGCTGGAAAACTCCTTGCTCAGGAAAGAGTAAAATATTGTTTAGCCAAATTCCTGTTTCCACCTTCTCAGCACTAGAATCATGGAAATCTCACCTGCCAAGCCAATGGGCCATATATCACACCTATCCCTTCCTCCACCACACTGTGTGTTGTGTGTATTGGAGTGAATGGTGTTTATTGGAAAGCGGAGTAATTCAGTGCCAAAGCACAGACTCGCTGCTATGGACCAGCACTTCCTGAGTACCTCACCTACTTCAACGTGATTACTTACCAAATAAGGCAAAGAAAAAAAAATACATCCCACAACCAGGATGAAGAATTCCATACCAGCACTAATAAATGAGCAGAAAACGCAGTTACACTGGCTTGTGTTTAAGCATGAATAGTGTATTACAATCAATTTTCAGCACTACGTTCAGTTCAGTGAAATACAAGCTCAAATGTTAATATTTATTAACTTGGTTATGCTTTTTTCCTACTCTTTGTGTTAAAATATAAAAAAAACCCAGTAGAAAACAAATTTTTTAAAGCAAATAAACAGCTGCCATATGCATTTTCATAAACATCCAAATTACCTAAAATATTTTGCAAAAAATACATTAAACACACAAAAGAGCTGAAGATAGCAGTTTACATATTTCTATAATTTTCAAAAGAATTGTGCCTACTTAGGATGGAAAAACAATAGTTAGTCCAGAAAGAAATTCTTTCTTGGTAAACTCCCTAAACACTAACACTAATCTTTGTTACACAATTAGGCATCTATATTAAATTAAAATGAAAACAAACAAACAAAAACCCAAAACAAAACATAAACCAAACCAAACAAAAACAACCCCACCATGCAAACAAACAAAAATATTAAAACATACCAGCAAGATGCTAATAACTAAACATTGATCACAGCACATTCAGACTGATACATACAGAAATACTTTAGAGAGCTTATTCCCTTCATTTTTACTGGATACGTAAAAAATTCCAAAGGATGATATGGTTTTAATGAGGAATATGTAAAGAATTCAAAAGGATGCTTTAGCTTCTATGATGAAATTAAAACAGCAACTACTAGTTTTGCATACTTGTCTAAATGTAAAGGTAATGGCATGAAACTATTACTGTTCTTATACATTCAAAGCCATCTGACAAACCATCCCAACTGCCAAAGCAATCACTGTATTATTAATGTGTCATGTGTGATCTTTTTGAAATGCTAAATGTATCAAAAAAGTACAAATTACTGTTTTACTATTCATATCTTCTATTATATGTAGTATCTTTCAAGCTTTTTCTAAACATGAAAGTAAAGTTCTTTGAGGAAAAGCAACACAACAAAGATTCTCTATATCTAAAGTTACTTTAGTAGATATGAATCTTGCATTTTAATAACCAGAAAAAGTAAAGCAGGTAGGTTAATTCACTATTACTCAATCCTGTAGCCCCTGCCTGCTAATTTACCTGGAGAGTTCCTGCCAGTACACAAGACTAAGCAGATATTGAACGCTGTCAAAGGTGAAAAATTGTGTTCCACATGGAAAACCGCATTCCCTCCATTAGTGTAAAAAAGGGCTTTTCCGGTGACTGGATTAGCCACATCTATATATTTACATATATATATAAATTCAAAAAGGAAAACTATAGATACTAAAATACAATTACTTCTGCTAGCTGAATATCATATAATTAATTTATATTAATAAAAGACGTAAGTCATATACATATTTACTATTGAAAGCATGATTTGAATAGAATACTCAAAGCAAATTGGTATGCAAAGACTGACAAATCCATAAGCAAGAACAGCCAACAGAGTATTCCATTCTATACACTTAATAGCACAGTCCCCACAAAACATGCTTGTTACTTAAATGCCGGGCAAAAAAATAAAACAACATCAAAAACTTTGAATTTTACTGATCAAAGAAAAAAGAGGAAAATCTGTATACAGCTATTTGTAACTGTTAAAAATCTAAAACTAAAACGCTAAATACCGCAACTTCTGAAGTCTCTCAAGCTCCTTGCTTCAGGGATCTCTGAACACAGAATGGGAGATGGTCTGAGGCTCGCAGGCTAAACCAGATCCTTCTCTAGCAGCCTGCAAAACTCTGTTTACAGTGTACCATGCCTACACTTTCCTAACTCCATGATTCCTTCTGCCACAAGTAAGACTGATGGGAAAATGACTCCAGAAGTGATGGAGGAAAACCGCTGACAACCTTGAGAGCCGCTGCATCTGCCATCACTTGGCTGTTGACCACAGCTGGTGGCCAGGCAGATGCTGCTGGAAAGGCAGATGGTTACTGCTCTATCTCCAGCCTGTTCACATATGCCAAGTCACCTTCACCATACACTGGAAAGTACATCAGTGTGAGACAATTATTTAAAAGCTGATTTTTATTTGTTTTTAAAATGCCCAGGGTGAAATTTGCTCTGCTTGATTAAAAACTTTACCATTGTTAATCATTAATATTTTCCTTATTTTGATACAAATACTTGCATTACTCGGATTCAGTAACCAACAGAGCTTTGCCACACTCTCATTTTGCACTCAGTAATCATTACTGGAAGGTTGCTATTTTATAATTATTTATAATTCAATATACTTGAAATACTAATTTCCAGTATTCTGATCCTTACATCTTACTTCTTTTGAGCCAAATATACACTTGAAGACTGACATTAGATATGAAAAACACATTTATTAAACGCAATTATATATATTGTCAAAACCAGGCACTAGCTGTTAAAAAGATTTAACACATTAAAAGCAAAAATTTGCACAAACTAATTAGAGCAGATGACAATCACAAGAAGAAAATAACTGTAAGACAACCTTAAAAAAGGAAATTAACAAAATCATCTAATCTTTGATAGACTGATAGACTCATCTAGGATGAAAAGAAGACACTGAAGAACTTAAGATGGGACCACACAGTGTGATTCCACTCAATTAAGCCTACAATTATTCCCAAATGATTCTTTTCTACTGAAGATAAAAATGATCTAACGGTATTGGCAAATCTCTTCACACACTAAGAAGGCTGAAAAATGTGAAAACTAAATCAGTCAGATTCTTCTTCTGTGTATTACTGACAAAAATAAAACCCCACTTCATGGTCAGATTATTCAGCTATTTCTCAGTGCCGGAAGATTTACATATAAATACCGCTATGCAGAACACGAGAAGGGTTTTAGTGCAGAGGCAATAAAATCTTTTTGGATAATCCTAAAGACTTCTAGGGAGTTTTTCAGCTGTTAGAACCACCCTTTCTTTCTTTCCAAATTCTCCCACAAACCTGAAGATATGTGAATTAAAACACTAGAGCTGACAAACAAGTTTGGCAGACTTCCCCCGAGGAACTGACACATGGTATTTTGATCAGATGTATGTGAACACCTTACAGGCATTATTAAAATGCAAATTAGACATGTGAAATTCAAGAGCCTGCTGAGAGAACAAAAAGTTGGTAAATCTAACCTGTTGTTGCACTATAGTAACTTTAAAAACCCCTGAATGACAAGTTGCATGGCAGACAGTAGAAATAAGGGTAGAGACACAGAAAGAACAACCTGACCAGCTTTTCCTGACCCTCCACACCCACCACCCACCCCCTTCTGAAGTTTTCTCTTTTGTTTGATTTCTTGAACACAATGATATTTTTTAAAATGAAGTTTTATTAGTAAACATAAGAATGCCTAAGTACTTCTGTTTGGATTTGTCAAATATTCTTCTTATATTTACAGGCCAGAATAATGGTCAGCATGTGATTCGTCAATCATCTAAATTCCAGATTTCATCCTAGAAGATGCAGAATCTTATTCCCAACCCACCTCAAGCAAACTTCTGCATGAAGTCGGCATCTTGTGCCTAAAGCTACACTGCATGGAGTACATGACAACCAAAAAATCTGATATTGCATTGATTAGATTGATTTTTCCTTATTTTATTCACTATTTTACCATAGACTTCTGACTGCTTTCACAACAGAGTAAGCAGAGTAAATAATGGTAATAATGGAGCAAAAGCTTTAAGTTTATCTAAGGATAATCACTCAGTGGGATTTTTAAATTATATTACAAGCCACCATCAATCAAAATACCCACATTATCTGTGCTCAAAGTGAAACAAAGGGAAGTAACTCCTAGGAGTTTATTTCTAAACTACGAAATCTATGCCTTCCCCACAACACTATGCCCAAATTCTGGCATGTACTATTCTTACTTTATGCACAAGAAAATGTTTGAACAGGACAAAACATTTGTAACCTTGTTAGAAAGATTTTAAGACACTCTCCCACTGGTTACATTAAATCACACACAAACTAAACACTGAAGGTTATATGACAGCAATTCCTTCCCCTATCGCCCCAAAAGGGTGGCTATACTATATCACTAATTAAACATTTATCTTGCCATATTGTTTCACATGAAATACCTTAGTTTAAATGCAGATTTTGACTCTGTACTTTGTTCCCCTTTCTTCCAAGGGAAAAAACAAAATGCACCTCCAGAAAAATACAATATTGCCCTTAAGTGGGAGCAGAATTTTCTTATCAAACGACATTTTTAATTTCAGTTTATCTCAAGGTAACCTTTCAGATGGCCTAAATTCCGGATATCTGTCTCAGATACTTATTCTACATTTTCTGGAGGGCTTCTGGATTTAACACTGCTGACACAAGCTGCTTTACAAGGAAAAGCGCAAATACTGCCAAGCAAGTCAACAATTGTTACTGTTTATCATCTCAAGCATCCAACCCCTTTGAGGCTTATCCTGCACTCCCAAGCAGTGATTTCCCAAATATAAGGACTAGGCTTTATATTGCTTCCAAGCCCAGCTACACCACCCTGTATGTATACACCAATTTAACAAAAGCAACTTTAAAAGAGGATACATTCAACAGCCTCAGTTACACGGACCAGCCAAGCAGTATTTTAAGCGAGTACTGCATTGCTTCCAACTACAAAATTCAGTGCATTCTGCCTACACTCAGAGATGTTTTCCAGTGTGAGGGATACACACCTTCTTTTGAAAAGGCACAACTGGGAAAGCAGGCAGAAACTTTTATTCTTTAGGTAAGGTAAGGATAAATATAGTATGGAAACCAGATAACATAGGGAAAACTTAGGAGAATCTATGTTTCCATCTTTGTTAAAAATGAGTAAGAGGCAAAATTGAAGCTGTCTTTGAATTTCAGGCTCCTAACACTGTTCAGGAACATCTTTTTTGAGACATTTCGCTTTCACAAAGTGACTGAGCACCACAACAGGCCGTTCAGATCATGGGGTGTAACCTCTGTCTCTCTCAGTCACCAAAACTGCACCGGAAAAGGGTCACAGGTGGCCTTATTTAAACCTTACATCATCCCTGCTTTGAAGAGGGCGTTGAACAAGATGTCTCTGACTTCAGAGTGCTAGGAAAGTTCTCCTAAGCATCTGCCCAGTGAAAGAGGAATTACTCAAAGCATTTATGTCAAACGCTCTTCAAGTACAAACAATAGAAGACTTTGATTACAATTCCAGTAAATATCAGTATTTTCCTGTGCTTTATTTTAAACTACAAATCATATATTAAAACACATTCTATTTGGAGCGAAGAGACGTATCTAACACTCCCTTGAAATGCTTCTCACCCGCTAATCTCCTAAATGCCAGTCCTGCCACTCTTACAGAGATGGCTGTAATTAAATAGACAATATAATAGCTGTCAGTATTGTACACAAAGCATTCAGTTGGAATCATCCTAACAGAAAAAACCAGAACTGTACGTTCCAAACTGATCAGAAAACAAAATGTTTTATATTTTGCCATGTCCCAAAATAATCTACATGTTAACAAAAAAGGTCAAGTTCCTTCCCAAAGTGATGTAGATGTTTAATAAAAACAAACAAAACAAAACAACTAACCAAACCAAAACCACAAGTCACTTCCAACCGCTAAAGAAAGGAAACAAACCTCTGATGAAGTCTGCTTTAATATTTTTTTCTTAATTTTCTAATCTGCCATTTCCAACTCTGCTGAATAGATGTACCCAATTATACTATGAGAACTTGTAAACTAGTGAAAAGTTGAGTAACAATAAGCTGGAAGCTTCTTTTGCTTAAGTGATAGGTTAATTACTGCCTCAGCTGTAGATTCATGTATTTAAAAAAGTTAGGAGAATTCCACAATTTGCTTACTGTTTCAATAAGGCTCCCATCCAACATCCTGTGCAAGTGTCAAGATATTGATTGGTATCAATGCTACATATGAGACTGTTCTGCCTTGAAACACATCCTCAGAGTATCACAATACTGTTCTGGATCTAATAAAGCCCTAGTGATTACAACTGAGGACAAAGACAAGGGTAAACACACTAAAATTCTGCCACTTTAAGAAACAAGGACCTTATTCATTCCTCATTACCTACCACATGGGCAAGTGTACCTAAGTCCTCTGTTTATGGAGGACAGCAGGCATGTTCCTAGGGTCTCTAATTCTACTTTTCCAATAGAAAAGTAGCTTCAGAAGTAGGGGGTTCTGTTAATTTTACTTTGGCACTTCTAAAACATAAGCATTTCTTTTCTCTAAATCCCTCTGCTAAAAGAACACCAATCTGTTGGCCTGTCCATGACATTGGTAATGCATTCAGGGGAAAAAAACAAAACAAAACAAACCCACAATCAAATAATTCTACATCTTTGGCATTTAGTTTTCTTAAATTCTTCCAGTCACTTTGTACACATATTTATATTCTTTCATCACAAAGAGGACCACCTGATAGTGCTTTGCAAAGTGAAGTAAGCCATTAGAAGCAAGGAGCTTCCCGGCAGGGATTGCAACATCACTTATTTTTGCAGCCCTCTATTAGCAAAGCAGCATTGAAAATTCTAATTAGAAAGCAGTTACAGAGCAAAGTGGTATTTCACTAAAATAATCAAAAAAGGCCAGCTCACAATATTGGACTGTTTGGAAATTGAATTGCTACTTTGTCAGCTAGCACATATTACTGCCAGGGTTTAAACTGGCTCTTGCCACTCAATAGGATTTTCAAATGACAGTCACAGGCCCCCACTGATTTTTGTTGTTTGTTTCATCAGAGACCACCTAGTCAAAATCAGATCAAATTACAGGAACTTTTTTCACTGTATTTATTTTATTATTACTATTTTACCCCCATCTGAGGCACTCCTATATAATTTATTTCCTTTCAGTGAGGTAGTAGTTGATCACAGCCCTACTGCTACCTTGAAATCCATAAACAACTCTGATTGCTACCAGTGAGCAGAGCTCTGCTAAGATTAACAACAACAAAAAAAAAAGAAAAACAAAAAAAAAACCCAAAACCAAAAAAAAATCTCAATGATGATTAAAAAATTTCTTGAAATAGCTGAATAATTGAAAAAACAGTCTTTGTAAGAACCAAAAATTAAAACCAGTGCAGTGCTAAATGTTAAAGTGGATGGATGGAAACAAAATAGCAGATAGCTAATTGAAATTTCTATTATTACCTTACAGGAAAGGAAGAGTTGCTGATTATTTGCCTTGTTCAGTGCAGAGTTCACTGATGGACAATGAACTTTAAAGATAACTCAACTTTCTTTAAATATGAGTGCAAGAAAAATGCCCACCCCCCCGTCCTAAGAT
>WBMV01007112.1:1702319-1818527 GCA_013396655.1 Campylorhamphus procurvoides | reverse complement strand
GTAACGTCCCCCTTTCAACAATGACAAATTGTTGAAGGTACTCAAGTTCTCCACAGTAAACACTGCTCAAGGGCATAGTGCTGAACCTATCTGCAATCCTAGATCAGAAGGACAGAGAGGGACAACAATCACCTCAATGAAGGACCTAACACAGCTTCATAACCGAAGCCTCAAGGTTAAGCACCATGAGCTGCACTCAAGATGCTCTTGTCAGGCTTTATGTTCCCCATTTAGAGAAACCACCAGAGCCCAGTACAGACACATCCAGGCAATTCAGAGAATAACTAACTGCAGGTGTGGAAGGGCTGGGTTAGCCAGCACCACACTTCAGCTCATCAGACTTCAAAAGGCTGAATACCCTCAGAATCTGGTTCTGCAGAACTTCCTTCTGTGTACAGAATCTGTACCTTTCTTTAACTCCAGCTCAAAAGTATGTTACTTCCCAGATGGGCTCAGAATATGGATGGTCTCCCATGTCTTTCCCAAATGAAGATCTCTCTGGAGCTTTCATGATCATCTTTGCTGCACTGTGTTGTAACTACCTCAAACACTAAACACAGTCCCAATGACACTGTAAGTAAAAATTATCCCTGGAATAGGGCCATTGTGTCCAATTGTCACCACTGTAGCCCCAGAAGAATAACCCAGACCACTACTCCCACACGTGGCATCAAAATATACATAATAATAGACAATTTTTCCAATGTAAAGTTAATATATTTTTTTTTAGATCTAATTTAAACACTGCCAAATAATTAATCTGCAGAAAACTTTATGCATTCAGTAACACAAAGTAACACATAAACAAGTACAGAGGTCAGATAACTTGAAAGAAGATTCAATATGATTTTTCAGGTGATATATGGTGTATGGAGTACCTGCAGAGATCTGAACATATGAAACATATAAACGATTTTCTAGAATGTGGATCTGAAAAAGGCATGAACTAATAAAGGAAATACATTAAATCTAAAAGCAGGGAGGGAAAGAAAGACAACATTACTCACAACAGCAATTTTTGAACAAGGTATCTTTACAGCTCACTGGTTAGAGGCTTTGATGGCCCCAGACAATCTTTAGCCCTCAAAGCTACGCGAGAATAAAAGTTCACTAAACTTTCAAGTGCAAATATATCCTATTCTGCTTGTTACTGTTGTGTTTGTAGAACACTTATGCAGCCTAGAGCTCAAAATATTTTGTATTTGTGGTAGCAGATGGGCTCTATTTCTTGGTAAGTTTGGTTTGGATGAAAGCCAAAGTGTCTAAACCTGGAACATTACAACACTTACCTTTAAATGTAAAAATGTAAGATGACCTTTTATGTGACATGTCTGCATAATATACTGTCAAGTTGTCAGTAAAAAAAGAAAGCAGAATTCAGGGAATACATTAAAAAGTAAAAGCAACCTGAAGACACCTTTTTTTTTCTTAATGCTTATACAAGATACACAGATTGATTAATTTTGAGATTAGGTGTCCACAGCAAGAGCTAACTTTTTGGAGCATAAAACTTTAGCAAAACCCACTTAGACCTAGTGTACTGATAGTGATTTATGACTATTAATATTGTGCCCGAAAATGCATAAGTTTTGCAAAATGTGTATTTTTATTTTAAATTAAAAGGCAAATTAATAACGCAGATGCATACAAATGATGTAAGCAAACATGATTCTTGTAGCATGCTAATGAATATAATTTGAAACTCTGCTCAAGAAGCCAAAACTGCTTTGCACAAAATAAGTTAGTTGCGCTGTCTATCACATCATGCTTCCCTGTGGCATAATTCTTCCCTCCCGTAACCAAAAGCTACATGGAGCTCTACAACAAATCAAACTGCTTGTTATTCATAGGGTAAAATAAAACAAAAATCTCCACAATGACCAGCAATGCTAAAGCTACAAGAAACAAATGCCCCAAGGCAAGCAAGTCACAGCTGATTTATTTTTTACCAGCAAAGAACAAGCTAATAGTGTCTAGAGTGAATTCAACGGTCCATCAGAGTTGTTGCTTTGAGCAGATGAATGTGCTCACCTCCACACCCTGGACAGCCACCTCTGAAACACTCTGAATTTACCCATAATCAGCACAGAGAAGCCTGATTTTCATCCATTACAAAATGCAAGGCTGCAGCACAACAATGGCAGTATTCTTACCACATGGTTCATCAGACAAATAAATTGAATCAACTTTGGTAAGAAAAAGCAGAGTATCAGTAAACTGTAAATTTTACTTCACATTTATTGCTTAACTTACTTATTCTTGAAGCAAAAGTGTTTCAGTTTTGAGGTAGTGGTGTGTTCAGCAGAATTTTAACAGAGTATTTTTGACTTTCAGAACCCAAGTCAGGCAATCCTCACTCATTACTGTATTTAGTCTTAAGCAAGAATGTGACCACATCTGCCACTGTCCCTCAGAAACAACCAAACATCACACAGTGCTGCAGCTCACGCTTCTAATGTAACTGTGCAATTCCAGTTCTCTAAGTCATCTAACCTTGCTAAATTCACCCTCAGCAATTTCAAGCTAGCTTGATTGATTTTGAACTTATAGGATTTTTCACACAATGCTCTCATAATCTTGATAACTGAAACCTCCAAACAAGGAGATTTTACACTTCAGATGTTTTCAAAAAACCTGTAGGATCAAGCCCTAAGTAACTGAGAAAGAATGAAAATCAGCTTCTACTCTCATTCTTATCTTAAAGATAACCATGCTTTCTTTTCCTTCAAGCCTCTATTATTTTTCATTTTCATACATACCCAGCTTCTAGGCAATAGGTACTACCAGTGACACAGCTGCCAAAAATCTCGCAATTCTTCCGGAGGCTCTTATGGCTCAATTGCAAATATGAGAACGAGTTGATATCATTTGTTACCTCCATTTTTTCAAGCTTGATTTGTCAGACTGAAAAGGTCTGGTAAAAAAAGCAATAAGGTTGCAGTTCAGCTAAAGACTTGAAAACAGACAGAGAGATGGAGTTTAACCCACCAACGTTCACTGCACCATAATCTGGAGCAACAACTAACTCAGTAGTTCAAACTCCATGAGCTCATCATGCGAGAGGAGGGTAAACTCTCTGACAGTTGCACTTAAACACAAAATAGAGATGGGAAGATTTGCTCCCTTTGATCTGAATGATGTGAAAGCACTGAAAAAAACTAATTACTTGAAATATGTCAGTATAGGAAACCTCATGGTCAAATCACAGCAACAAAACCTCAGAGAAATGGCTGTGCTGCTCTGATAAAGCTCTGCAAGGCAATGAGAAGACATCAGCCTCAGTGTCACTGCTGAATCCATTTACGGGTTTTCAATTTATAAGATCAATAACTCAAACTATAGGCAAGAGATGTCAGCCAGTGAAAATCGGGTAGAGCTACAGCAGATGAGGTAAGTGCAGGCTCAGTGCTATTAATGAAGCTGGGTGTTGATCCCTCCCTTAAGTAAGCAGAAGAAATCAATGCAACCGAATTCTGTAGCTATTTTTGTGCTCTAAGCAATGAATCTGCTTGTGCTAAGGGGCTTTCACATGGGGGATTACCAGAATTAAAACAGAAACCTTTTATTCATGAGATAAGTGGACAAGTGTTGAAATTATAAGAGAAACCTTCAAGGCTGAGATCTAATAGTATGTCTAGAAGGAGCCCTTATCTTTTACACTGTGAAGTAAGTCTAAATTAAAATGTGATTCTATATTCAGGCAGCTCAAATCAAGCACCAGAGAGAATTGATTCCTCCTCCTACTTGCAGTAATTCAGATCAATGCCAGGGGATAAAAGCCCCAACATGCCTTCTACTGAATAAAGCACTATGGGCCTGGAGGACTGAAATGCAGCATCTGACAAAGTTCACACCTCAGTCTCTGATGAAAAGCGTGGATTCGTGCAGAGGATATTCTCTTGACCCTTCATATCACTTGTACATGGCTGAAAATACTAGGCATCTAACCTATTATTTCTTCTCCCGAATTGTTTATGTGCTCTGAAAGAGACGCAGGCACTTACCCAGCAGAGGCAAATTACCAGGCAGCAATAGATACAATACGGCACAGACACACAACAAACTGGCACACAGCCCAGAACTCTACACAGAAAATAATAGTTTGGGGTCTAAAAGCCTCAGAAGACCACATCAGGGTTTTACACCAAAGAATGGCAACAGGAAACTAACTGTTCTGTAGCCTCTAACTTGCCAGAGGAAGCTAGTGTATAGGTTACAAATTACACATTTATACCAATTTATTACAATTTACCTACAAAACAATGAATGCAAGTTCTTAAACCCTTCTGCTTTTCCAAATAACAGGTTCAGGCTTAGCCCTTGTAAACTACATCATTTGTTTCTCTTACACAGTACGCATCACATGGGCTAGAAGATGGTACAGAGATGTTACGGGGATTAAAGAAAGCCTCTGATCTTCAAACATAGCTCTGGGCCACCAAGGGGGCAATTTGTTAGTTCTGTTGGTAAGGGAACACAGGTGAATGTTCTGATAGAGCCTCATGTACTTCAGTAAGCTGTCACTACAGGAATGTGTGATGCACATGCTGTTTAACACAAGAGGAAAGCGCTCCAGAATGGAATTTTTCACATACCTCACTGTTTGCAGCTTCAGACGCATTTGGAAATTATTATTTTTTCCATAAATGAAGAAACACGAACAATACCCACATGTGCAGTACGTACCATTAAAAGATGTTAATTTTCAATCTACATTTTATATAAAGTAAAACAAAAAAAAAAAGTCCAGAAATCTCTCCTGTGAAAATCTTCACTACCATGTGCAGTGGCAACATACCTGGTTATCAAATACAGCATGACCAACAAGATAGTACTTTCTAAAAAAAGAGAAGAAAACTCTACCACTGAACTAGACAAAAAAAACAGAGAGGAAAAAAGAACTTTAAGAAACATGAAGTTTTTTCCACATTAAAAGGCCTCACTCCTTGATTATCTCATACAATGCAATGTCTAATTGAATTTACAACAGTCAATTCCAGGGAGAAAGAAAGAAAACATTCTGCTATAAATAAAATTCCTGACACAGATTTTTAAAGGTTCTTGCTGAACACAGTCTAGAAGGAAGACAGTGGTGAGATTAGGATCAATACAACTGCCACAGTGACATTTCAAACCACAGTATGAAAAAGCTGAGACCATACAAAGCACTCAACATTAAGCATTTCCCTGATCTTTAGCCAGATGGGAGAGATGTGAAAATAGCTAGGTCTGCTACATACATAAAAATTGTGGAGAATTTGAGGATTTAGACTGACACCTATTATTCCTGGAATACATAAATATGCTCATGCATCCTAAATTAAATCCTACAATTTATGAGACAAGCTAGAACTAACTTTTTTAAAACACTTAACCTCGCAACTAAATGCTGACTGTCACAATGTGGTGATGCCTCTGCCAGAAATTCAAAGATACTATAATTTAAAAAATAAGCAAACTCAAAATTAGAAAGAAATTGAAACCATAAATCCACTTTATGAAGCCTATATGTTCTTTTCACAGTAAATCTAATTAAATGTTTAGCTGCACCCACCATCACAGAGTATAATATCCCTAAAAAAAGAGTTAGATTCACACCCCGAATAATGAACAAATAAGTTGCTTGTTTTTTATGAATGATACTAGATACTAATAAAGGCAGAGGTGTAATTTCCTGAGGTGAACGTGGTCTCTTCAAAGGTCTGGCCAATGCAGGGGTCTTGGCAGTGCAAGTGCAATAAAGTGAAGAGCAGAGGTTTTGTTCATTTTGCAGGCAATGGCTGCTCCTTTATGAGTTTCTTTGGGAGACTCACCGGATCAAACACACCCAAATCACGTGTGATGGAACTGAGCAGCAAGGCAGAAATTTTGTATTAATGCTCTTTTTGTTCTTTCTAAAAAGACTGGGTAGGATGAGGCAATCAGCATCTGTTAGATAGTGATTCGTGCCCTTTCATCTTTTCATTGGATATTATGCATAATACTGATTTTTATATAAATATTCAGCTGCTCTGGACACTTTCTGCACAGGAGTGGCAATACATATTTGCATCTGTTGACTCAGGAAATCAAACTGTTGCCAGATGTGATCAAAGTAGATTCATAATCCTACCTATTTCTTTCAAAAAATAAAAAATGGTGAAAACTCCTGCAAACTAAACTTTCACCACCAACCAAAAAAAAAACCAAAAAAGCGTTGGTAAATTGGCAAGAGGTTACAGGCCTGCAACCTTCTTCAACTCTTTACTCTTTTACAACTGATTATACTTCTGTTTATACAGAACAATTATTTAGTTTTACAAACAAAACCAAAAATAGTAGAAAACCTCTCTCTTTAAATCACCATCCCCTCAAATTCCCAGATCTCCTTAGGCAAAGGGAGAGCTTATTTGACTGCAGGAGAAAGGGCAGAACAGACTGTACAAATTCCCCAGGAATCACAGGCAGCCCAGATTCTGCCAAGGAAAAGCTGCACACCTCGTAACACTTCCTGTGTGCCTCTACTTTTTACAACAAATAACTTCTCCAATGCCTACAGATATGCCATAGAATATTTGCATAGCAGTCTTTCTCCCCCAAACAAGAAACCTGATGTGTGATTCTTCTGCCACTTCAGAAAGCAGTAATGGTTCTGCTACATATTTAAGGAAAGTGGAACCTTTTCTTTTATTGTTTTTAGGGGAACACAACAGCACACACTGGCCCCAAGTGCTGAGAACTTGGGAACACACATGCACAAAGAGACTAATACTTGTTTATGGCCTGAAAACCAGGTATTGTTGTCATAAAGTGGTTGAAATGACAGTAAACATTTTTTGAAAGCTTTAGCTGACAGAGGAAGTTCCACTATTTTCATGTGGAAGCATTAATCTAATAGAATTACTTAAATGGATAAACTTGTTCTCTGCTCTAATATGAAACCCAGCCATATCCCTTCTCCTCACCCCTTCATTTTTCATTTTTTAGGGTGTTAATGAAGAGCAAAGAATTAATCCTACAACCTGGAGAGATTTCACATACGTATTTTCACTAGTATTCACATTATGTATGAGCACTTGCTAACTGTGTGACTTAAGATAAAATCTGAGAGATAAAAACTAAAAAGGGATGTAAATATCTATCTATAAAATATATTCACGCCCAGCCTCCCAATATCTTGAAAAGTTGATATGCAATTTCTACCTCAATCTCTTTTCGCTTTTTTAAAGACAAGAATGGAGTTCATCCTTTTCTAAAGTTCAGTGTATCCATGAGTTAACAAAGATAATTCCCAATGGAACTGAGGTTTTATTAGCAGCTGTTTAAGTACTTACTCAACCAACTGAATATATTTAACTTACTGAAGTGTGCTCTAACTGAAGATTGGATTTTTGTCTCTCAGTAACTCTATTAATTGCAGATGACCACTGCAGTTATGAAGATTAATGAAAAAAGGGGTTTAGAAACTTCTTGGCATCACACACATATAATTGTGTATTACTGGCACACTGAGCCTTGGAAATTACGTGATAAGGAGCGATAATAAAAGCTCCTGCACATGGAACACAAGAGGGTTGCTTCAGAAGGGTACCAAAACCACCTATTTGCCAGTAGGATGTTCAAAATTACAAATAAGCTGGCACAGTTAGTTATCTTTTCTATTTGCTTCCAGTCAACTATTTATTTATAACATTTCTCTATAATAGCTCTAAAGCAGAGTGCCTCAACAGATGTGCAAAACCTAAGTAATGCAATCTTTTTTCCTTTAATTACATTTGGAGGTTGCTAGTAGGTTGTTGTTTGGTTAGGTTTTTTTTTTTTGTTACTTTTTTGTGGTTTGGCTTTTGTTTGGTTTGGTTGGTTTGGGTTTTCCTGTTATGGAGAATGGCTTTGGTAATACGAGGTTAGCAGTATCTTCCCACTGCTAGGACCTATTTATTAAAGAAACAAAATAAAAACAGGCTTTACTATTCCCTACATAAAATGGAATGTATGGGACTACATATCCCACTACATCTCCAGGAATTTTAAACTTACTTACTTTATTTATTTCTGACTGGGGGGAGAGAAAGGAAAACCAAAAAAGAGCAGTCTGAACCTTCCAAACCACAGTTGTTAATACCGTTCCAGAAAGAAGATGGAATACTTTTCAACAGATATGAAAAACTGGGGGAAAACACCAGAAACCTGAAAACTATTTCCATACATAAAGGAAATCAAGGAAAATGCAATTAATTTAATGCATAAAGAAATAAAGGAAAATGCAATTAACTAATTTTGTGTATCGTGAGTTATGTAGCATTGCCGTTATTTTTCTAGGTATAAATAACAAAAGTTACACAGACGCAAATCTAAAAGGACACTGAAAGTAACAAGAAAGGATGTAATTTTCATTATTTGAACTTCAGTTTCTAGAGAGTCTCTTTCACATATAATTAACGTTCTATTGCTACTGAAATATAGATTAGCATACCCAAACTGAAGCTACATTGCAAATACATAAGAATACATTTGATGTGGATATTAGTAGCAAATGGATAAAGGACAATGGAAAAGTAAACATAAAATTAATAATGTAAAAAAGAAAATACACTTCAGGGTTTGCAAGCTCCTCTAAATTTATGCTTTGTTTTGCCATTTAATTATTTGGTCTTTATTTTCATAAATAACACAGGAAAGAGGGAACTTGCTTTCTCCCAGCAAGGAAAACAGGAAGAATTAGCAATATAAACTACATGGTACGATTATCACATAGTGTTAATCTGGCAAAATAACCTCACAATGATAACCTGAGATGTATTCTGCTATGCAAAGATACAATTTTCAAAAATGAATTTCTGAAGTTCTCTCAAGTAGTTTTTTCCTGGCAAGAGAAAGAGGTCACCTACAACCATGTGATCTGATTATAGGGTAGCATTCCAGGATATGAAGCTACATACACCTTTGTCTTTCTGCTTCAAGTTTTGTTACGAAGTCAGGAAGAGACACAACCGTTTAGTGAGTTTTTATGACTGATTTCTTTTATTTGGACAGCTTTGTATATCAGAGAAGAAATTATGCTGCCTCCTCAGTTGGATAGAATTGCTGCAAAAAATCAGATAAATGGGAATAACTTGCATTTATTTTCATTCTGCTTTCATTCAAATATGAAATTCAATATAGTATAGCTTCTTTATAGTACATAAACAATCACGATAGAAAACCCACTAAGAGGTTTCACAAAAACCAAAACAATTTCACTATGTCACCCTTATCCTGCCAATGACCCAGTCCTTCAGAGGTCCTGCAGCCACATCACAAATGTTTTCTCACTGGTTTAACATGAGTAGAAAACTACTGATCACTTCACTCCATTGAACGACTGTCACTGAACTAAACAACTTATGGGAGGGGCTTGACCTTGTGGAAACTACAGCAACTGCAAGTACATAATAGCACAGTGCTTGATGGTAACACTGGTCCTATGCATAGCAAGTGTTTTGCCCCTGATTTTAGTTAGAAGCTGGATAAAGTTCACAAGTCCTTCCAGTCAAACACAAGCCCTTTCCAGTTAACCTTCCAGTCAACTGGGACCTCCTCAGTAAATTTGAAAATTTTGCACAACTGGTAAATTCGAAAAGTTTTGGCTTGGTGGTTTTGGGTTTTTTTCAGGGTATTTTTTTGGTTGGATTTGGGTATTTTGGAGTTTGAGGGTTTTTTTAACTGCCTCTATGTTTATCTTGAAAATGGAATTTATGAGATGAGCAAATATTCTGATTTATAGCACATGCAGAAATCCTGCTCAGTTTCAGGCCTCTGTGGTTGTGATTCAGATATTACTTTGAGTCAAAACCAAACACAAACACTGGGTGCTTAGAGAAGCCTGCCCATATAAGCCAAGTGACTATAATATTTCAAAACGTGTGCTGACTATCTGGACGCAAAGGCACTATGAAATTATTTGATACTGTCCTAAAAAATGGGGTTTAAAGTCAATTAAAGGTATCAATGGATTAGATCTTCAAGCTCCCTTAGTTTCACATTCAAAATGAAAAGCAATCAGATTTTACTGTAGTAAGTTTACCTTGTCAAAAGAAGTAGTCTACTTAGCTCATTCACACAGACACAAAAGACCATCATAAATTAATAGGTTTTGGCAACAATCAATGCTGAATACTTATGGCCCACAATAAAATTCTCTGTGCTACTCTATTTCCCTCTGTAGTATCTTTTGGGCAGCCCCTCCCTGACCCCTGTTCAGGGTTTTACCAGACATCTCTTTCAAATGCTGCTCAGACCTTTAAACTTCAGAACAAAACAAAAAAAACCCCGATGTCCAATGCCATCCTGCAAATTCTAAAGCCAGCTGTCAAAAAGCTTTGTAAAGTGATAAACCATGAAGAATGTTTCTTTCCCCTGGGAGCAGATATTCCCAGTCAGGAACAGATAAATACCAATTATACAGAACCAATACGGCCAGTATCGTTTTTGAAAACATCTGTGAGAGTTTTATGGATATCTCTTGTCTTCTCTTTTGTCCTGCAATGAAGATCTGTGTGCAGGTCATGTTTTACTGCTTCAGGGATATCTGTTTCTGTATTGATTGAAAATTAAAATGGTAATTTATGTCCCATGCTTCCATACTGGATCCCTGCAATGTTTTCTTTTATTGATTTCCTGGCAGCACTTTGCATACATTTAACAGCTTATGTGAAACCCTGACAGCAAGGTCATTTCAAACAAGCCATTCCCAGTTCTGTTCCCTTCAGCTCCCCACAACACCAAATCGTTAGCTTCTAATAAAATTTTGTACATTTGGGGCTTTTTTAATCTATAAAAGGTTCTTAAATACTAAGTCAAAATTTCTCTTTGTCCTCTGATGTGTGCCCTGCTTCCCTCATATACCCAAGCCCAGCAAAGTTTTTCTTTAAAGGATTTCCCTATTGATTGATATTTTTTCGCTTCGAAGCTTTTAGCTGCTGTTAACCTTGTATGTCAGACCAACAATTTGTTACAATTACATTGACAAACTTTCAGCTTTTAACTCCAGTTTCATGGCTAATTTATTTGATCTAATGTAAGCTTAATTATCTGGGTTGCTAATTCTGTTAAAAACCCCCAAAACCAGAAATGTTGTACCTGGCATGAAAAATCTTCCAAAAGTACACTTTGATAGCCTGATAATTGTCAAGGCTTTGAGTCTTCTGAGCATATATTGATTTTGGACTCAAAGGACCGAGAGTAAATTATTATCTTTTCAATAGCACAGAGGGGGCTTGCAGGACCCACCCTCAGCAAGTGGCTTGGACAAAAACACCTAGGAAAATAAATGCACAGATGTAAACAGCAGGTGTGCACTGAACACACAGAACTGTCTGCAGAGTGTTTGCCTGAAACTGATCATGTCAAAAGAGGCTGCTCTGAGCCCCTGTGCTTATAAGGCAGCTGGGTTACACATAAACGTGCATGCACACAGAAATTGCACTTCACCAGCAATCTCTCACAATACCTATTTTAGCACTTTTTCTCCTGTTAAGAAAAAACAAAATTTTAACACATTTGCCATGTAGAAATGAAAAATGAAACAGGTGCAAAATGTCATCTCATGCTCTCTTCACGTTATGATATTCAGTAATTACTAAAATTAGGAGTATGTTGTCATGTCACTATAGTGTTCAGAGTCTGAAATTTAGGAATTACTTTTCACATAAGGAACTCTAGCAGAGAAAGTGTGATAAACAATAATTGGATCACTTTTGGATGGCTATAGAACTACTGGATGAAATCTTCGGCATATGAGAGCTTATTGCTGCTCCACATATGTACTTCAGAAAAGGAAAATGCTCTTCCATGCAATATATTCTAATACATTATATACTTTTTATTTAATACTATATAACACATTATTTTATTATATAGTCTTATGCCACACATTACCACCATCACTACATATACCATTCTCAACTGCATTAAGCTTGCAAAGTTAACATCTTTAGAGAGCTCTGCTGACTTCTACCAACTGCTGGACATTTCAACGGACATGATGAAGGCAACAGATATACCAAGAAAACACATCAGATTTAATGTTCAGTACTTGGTGGTTAAAATAATTTCTAGAAACTGCCTATGGACAATAAACAAGTTGAAGCATTAAAAGTTGGTTTGAGAACAAGGCTATATTCAGTGTCCACAATAAGGATAATTAAAAGACAAAAGAGAATCCCAATCCCTCCTTCAAGAAAGGCTGAATTCCAACTGTTAATAGTTACCAGAATATGACAGGAAAAAGTTATATGCCAATTACATAGACCTAAATGTGACACAATATGTGGAAATGCTTTTACAGAAGGAAGATTTTTTTCATTGGCCATTTATTTTTTATCAATTTCATATCATATTTTAAAATAAGACTAATATATTTAACTGTATTTTAAATAATATTTTTAATGTGTTTACATAACAGCACATACAGTTTTCTTATCTAGATATATTCTTCATTTTGTGCTTTCATTCACTGGATTTAATGAATTCAGCCAATATTTATGGGTCACAGTTGTTATTTAAACCAAATGTTCTACTGCTGAAATGACACCTAACCTATGGACTTTGCACACTGACGTGGAATTGTGTGCGTGTATAAAAACTGAGGACAGTACTTGGAGATTCCTTTGCAGACACACATCTAATTTAAAACACAGACTTATAGTATCATATATATTCTAAAATGATAAGAGAAATAGGTGAGAAGAGTTGATAGGTTTATTAATTCATTGTGATTTATCATGGGGAATATAAATGTCTTGGTTTAATGACAATAAAACCCAAAAAGCCCATTTGCAAGTATTGAATAATTGCAATAATAAATGTTAGCAAGAGAAGAAAACAAGTATGTCATAAATATTAGTTTGTACTGGTTTATGTGCCTGATTTTATAATAGACACCAAAATTCAGTAGTTACTGTTAGAACTATTCATGACAGCTAAGGAAATTTATTAACCATGACTATGAAATTCCAACTTCAATACTCTACGTGTAAGGTAAAACATACCAAAACATACCGATAATTTGACAATGTGGAGTTTAAAATTATATACCACGGTCCTGGTGCTTAAGCTGAAGCAAGTATTCATACACTTGGTATAGATTTCCAAATGGGACTAAATGGAATACAAGTTTGGGGATGTTCTCAGTGTTACTGACCTGTGCCTAACCATTCACTCATCAACAAAGCCATTTATAATAGATCAACCCCGATTATCAAAAACAAACAAAAAAATATAACCAGAACTGACAAAACCCCCTATAAGCTTCAGATAGTCTGTAAGTAAGCCATTTCCCTGTCTTCATTTGTTTACTTTTAAGACTGGATCCTGAAACAGAGACGTGCATAAGCAGAACATTGATTTGGAGTTTGTTTATATACATCAAGTATACTCTTTTGCTCGATCATATCTAAGACAAGGAAATGGCAACCAAAAAGGATTCAATTCCAGCAGGAGCTAAAAGAAGATAACAGAAGTATCTATAAAATCTGAAGTCAGGAGACAATGATGAAGTGATGAAGATTCACATCTGACCTTGCTAAGTGGACAGATTGGTTTATAATACAATGAAAAGCAAACTAACAGATAAAGGAACAGGTTAAAAGAACAACTCCCAAAATATTAGTGTCTGAGATAAGACTGTAGACAAAATTTCACTGAGTGATACAGACTTTTCATTGCATTAAAAGCCATTTCTCATTGTTTATTTAAGAGCTGCTTTGATTAAACAGTATTTAAGACACTGATCAATCTCAGATTGATCTCTGTAACAGCAGAGAAAACTGAAATCATTGCAGCAATGCGCAGTGCAGTAGGCACATCCCACCCCACATGACAACAGCAACCCAACAGCTCCCCCATCAGACTTCCACATGCAGGAGTCCTTATTAATCAATGAGTTAATTGCAAAACAAAGACCTGCTGGGTAATGATTCATCAGGTCAAACGACAATCAGCTTGGCTATCAAGAAGTGTATGGGGTAACTCCACCTAATTTCGTCCTTCAAACAAAACTGCAATGCATAATCAATTTCCAATGCAATAGCATTGTTTTATAAGCCCACTTTACAAAACCACTGGAATTGTATGTTTGAGGGGTAATAACAGATAATATTCTATTTTATAAGGAAGATCTTATAGCATAAAGGTATTCTAAGCACATGGAGAAACCAAGGATGGGTTGAAGGTACATGGAAGTCTCTGACTGCGACACTGTTTTCTTGATCTACAAATCCCATGAGACCAGGACGTCCCTACAGCAAGTGCAAACTTCTACCAGAAGCAAAATCAAAGTCCCAGATTTACTGCAGTCTAAATACCAAGAGAGGCAAAAAGGCAGAGCAACTGTTCCAAATGAACTATGACTCTTGATACAAAAACAGGAGTGACAAAAAGTATAAATGTCATCTGGTCAATAAATATTAGAGGTTAAAAGCTGCAGCCTATTTTAGGAACAGATGACTACTCCTGAAAAGTTCAGGGCTAAATCACTTCTAAAAAGAAGGAACCAAAAACAGTGACATTTAATGCATGTTACAGATTCTTCTAACAGATATCCCAGGAATGCATCCCTGGATTTTGACAAAAGAGCAACAGTTCTCCATCACAGTGAAACAGCACAGTGTTAAATTCAATAAACTCCTTGTAAGAAAATGGATATGTTTTAATTTTTCCATTTGCACACCTTTTAAGAAGAAAAACAGTAACAAAGTACCTAATTATTATAAAGGATAACACACAGTTCCTATAAGCTACACACAAACTGCCTAATCACTTCAAGATTCATAATTGTAAACTTTTCATATGACTATTAGACCTCCCTGTTATTACAGCTGAGTACAAATTAGAAGGAGAATAGAGCTTCCATACCAGACTTTATGGAGGATTATAATCTGGATACTTATTGACACTCCCATGCAACAAAAATTGAATGAAAACTAATATTTATGCTGTAAGCTTGAAGCTAAAAAAAAAAAATACGTCAATCTCCTTATTCCCCACAAAACACTAACAGAGTGTTAAAGAGGCTTGCAAAAGCTTGCATGTGTCACTAATTAATACAAATCCTACAATTGTAAATGATAATGCAATCTTCTGACTGAGGACCATTCAAGTAAGTTTTGGTTTTTTACCAGTTCTATAGCTTGCACGACAATTAGTAATGCCACGTTTTAAATTTTTATTTACAAATGGGAAAAAGTTAACATTTATTTTTCAAGCACTACTTGTCTGTTTTCTGAAATGTCAACACATGAAGTTAGTGAGAACAACTGATGGGTACTACATCTTGCTGGTTTTTACGATAGGGAATAGCTGAATCTCAATGCAAGCAATACTGGAAAAGCTTATCTGGAATTTTGCTCACTTACAGTCATTAAGCTTTTTTCCATGCTAGTCTGCAAACATTTTCAAGTAGTAAAAGAGATTTTTTTTTCTTTTCTACTACATAGTTATATAACTCTGATCCTTTTGTGAACAATGATTCATTAAGCATGAATCCATGTTTTCTTCCAAATGATGTAAGCTCATTCTGTCATGTCATGCTGCAGCTCTCTCTACACCTAAAAACTGTGTTCCAGAATTAGCATAGTAACTCTTTTAAGGTCAAACACTCCCTAAGCAAAAATCAATTATAGCAGTAACAGGAGACAATTTTATAGAACACCCTTTTACCATCCCACTTGATCACAGTCAATTTTATTCACTACCACTTTCCCCCATAACGCCTTTGAACTATTGGATCCTTTCTGTAACTATATACAGAACAACAAATTTGCAAGGAATTTGTAATTATAGAAAGGAGGCAAAGGGTGTTTTCAGAAACAAACAAACTCAGGTAAAGAAACATCCCCTCAAAGCTTCCAGAAGAAAATGAGAGGTTCTCTAAATTCTGTTAGTACCACCACTAAAAATCTTTGTATATAAGAGCCAAACATTCTGAAGAGCCATGTGTACTTGTGAGCATTACATTCTGTGTTTAAAATTTAGATTCTGTACATAACTTACTTCCCTGCTAAGTAATAATGATTTTTTCAATTTGTTACTACTGCAAAAGTCTGTCATTTGCTATTTATCGTGGCATAGGTTTTCATACACACATATATGCATACGTGTGTGTATATATATATATAAAATTTCAATAGTTTAAATAAATACACACAACTTCCTTGGCATTCCATTGTCTTAATTTATTCTTTTTTTTTCTCAATTAATGGCTTTGCAATTATTTTTTCAGCATGCTTAAACATTTGTCACATGCAGGAGAAAGATCAGCAGCTGATCTCCAGCATAGGTTCATCATTATGAAGATCATTATGGAGATCAAATGATTAAGCAATATAACCCTACCTAAGAATATACGTCAAATTTTGATTCTGATGGTTTTTAATGACAGGTTTCTCATGCTTGGACAGTCTGTTACCATGATAGGAAATTATCTGGAAATAACTGGAAGAACATGGCTTTTCTATGCTGGTCAGAGCTTTGACCCTCACACATTAGGAGGGGAATCCCTTTGGAGGGAGGGGCAGTGGGGAGTCTTGATTAATTTGCTCTGCTGGAGAAAAGACTTTTGTTCAACAGGTACTTTCACCAAGCAAGGAGTATAACATACCTTCCCTGATATGCAGTATAAATTCAGTAACAAGAACTATTTTGGGTGCAACTGTAGTGTCTGGGTTAGAGACCATTTTCCCAATTAGACCCTGGGAACACTATGGCTCTAAGGATACACTGTCAGGATCTAGTTCAGAAAAGGATTTAAGTGAACAAATAATTAAAAGATTAAGAGCAACTCTGTTTATGCCATGATGAGCCTGAGATTACTACTAGATATCTCTGAGAAAATGCCAGAAGAGCAAGCCAAGATGAACGTTTAAACAGCACGAACACATTTGGGACCACAGAGACAGATCTGTGATCTGTTCAGTTTCATCAAATGTGTACTGTGATTATAGATTACTATAACTGGGGGGTGAAGGAGGGAATCCAGAACAGAGAAACATACCTTTGAAAACTATGAAAAAACTACCAAATGCAACAATACAAACAGCACTATCTTTGTATTTAACTCCTGGTTCCAGAACAGCAGGCAACTTTAAAGTTCCAATGTACAGAGGTAAATTCTCAGCCACACTCCAAAAATAAAAATTAAAACCTCTACTATTCACTTATCATCTCTATAGATACCCACAATTAAACAAACATCTCTTTCCTTAGTAGAATGATCAAAATGGTTAAAGTAACAGAGAAAAGAAAAAACCTACTTACCTTCTCCAGTACCACTATCCTTTTTTAAACATCTTGTATAATTTGAACCAATGCTACAATATGGAAATAATGCTCTGCTTTTGAGTCCATTTTGGCAAAGCTTTTCTCCATCACACTAGATCAGTATCTCACATTGACACATATTCTGCACCAAACCAGTTAAAATGTCATGTTTCCTGCTCCGTAACATGAACTGATTTAGTGCATAGAGTTGAAAGCCTTTGTAACACACTGAATGATTTATAAAACAAACAGACCAAAATGACAAAAAATTACACAGACCCAATGATTTCTGCACTGTTTTCTGGTTAGCAAGTCACATGGACAAAGCATCAATTTAGCATGAAAGTAACAGCACAGATTTGTGAACAACATTCCCTTATGCATCATTTTCCTCAGCACACACAGACTTTGATGGTGCTTGAATACAAACCCCTCTATAGTCAGGCAGTTAGTATTATTTAATGGTTGCTAGCTTATTAATTAATCAAATGCTAATTTTAGTTTGCCATGTTCTCTCTATAATAACTAAATCAAAATTATCATTCTCCACCTTTTATTCTGGAGTCGTCAAATATAATCAGCATACAGTCTCGTTGCTGACCTAGCCATGCCCATCAGCCAGCAACCACAGCCTTATACTGGTAACATTACCCACCTTTTTTATGAAGTTGTCAAGACAATGATTGAAATAAACTTTTACCACTTCAGGGGGTTGGGGGTGAATGTCTGTTTCAGGCTTTTACTACTAGTTCCCTAACAAGATTAGGGAAAACTCATTTTTAGGATTTGGTCATCACAAGCTCTATTGAGAACTTCAGCCACAGTGAGAAATCCAAGCAACAATTTGAGAATTCCTCCACAAGCAGCCACTGGGAATGTTCCATCCAGGACAGCCACTGCACATGCACTTTACACTGCCCTCCTTCAGACTTTAATGGCAGTAGACCCAGAAAGTCAGAACCTCACTACGCTACCATCTGAGCAGCATCAGAAGGGACTTAAAGATAGAAATTAACAGAAAGGGACACAAAGAGGAAGGGCAGAAGTAAAGGGGCAGCCTGATTCAAGTGCAGCTCCCACTCAAAGATTCATCCTGCAGCATCAAAGAGTCTGCCAGTGATGCCACCAACTCCAACCCCTTGTTCCTTTAGATACTGCATGTATAATTCTAGTTTGTACTTTTCAAAATCAAAAGAAACCAAAAAAACCTATCAACCAAAACCAATTATCCACATTAGGGACACTTTTACAAGGAAGTTTTAATATTGTCTAACCTTCATGGTTTCACAGTGTATTTTGTTTCAAGAGCACAAGATAGTTACCATGAAAGCTATGATTCAATAATTTGAGTTTTCATGTATTGATTTTTATTTTTTAATTTTTGGTTTTGTACCTTTTTACAAAAATATTTATTTAAAAAGGACAAGAATAATTTCAAAATTTGTAAATGTTTAATTCCATTTCAATTTATCAGTGTTGCCATTTCCACTCAAGTTTTAATGGCTAATTAAAATCATGCAATTTCAACTTGCTGTAAAAGGAAACCCTGTGATTTATTGTGGAATTAAAGTTTATGATTTACTAGACAATTTTAGTTTTTTGCCTATTATGTATTATTGCTGTTCTAGCATTGGAGTCAGAAAGCCTTGATCAGGACTACTGAAATCAGCTGAGTAGTGCAGAAAATTTGCATCCCAGCCTCCTAAACTGTGCAGGCTCTGCACTTCCATGGAGGGAACTGCAGCCTTTGCATGTCCCTACCAGGAGAATAAAGCATAATTAAGAAATACAGACTCACAGGTATGCAGAAAACAACATACACCAACAACTTGATAAGGTCAGGACAAATTTTCTTTCAGATCTAACATCAGAAGAAGACAACAACTGAAAATGCAATAATCTGTGCAGAGACACTGAATTTCCTATTTGCATTTACTTCAAAGGAAAGACAATGGTAAATATTTTAACACAGTAAGCCCCATTTTTTTTTTTTGGTTTGGTTATCTTTCTAGAACATGGTGATCTAATAATCAATTTACATTTAACATTCAGTGCTTCCTCTGAAACTTCCAAGAAGAGTAAAATAAGCAGATATTTAGTGAGATGTTCAAAATACAAATTTGAAAGCAGCACTTTAAAGTTCAATTTTATATTCAACAATCAATGCTGATAAAAAAGGCAGCATAATTTAAAATAATTTGGTTGTAATACTCATCAGAGATTTAAAATATACACATTAAATAAAATATTATGGCTCTATTCAGAATTAAAGCTCTGCTGAAAGACACCCAGCTAAAGCTCTTCTGAGTCTTACGGTACTTTTCAGCAGCCACAGTAATGACCTTACACCTCAAGGATTTTCTGACAAGTGTTAAACCTCCACAGTGTATACACTGCCCTATTTGTAGTATATTTGCTCAGTTACAAGGTGTGGTACACGATCAGCATATTCACAGATCAGAGGCAGCATGCTAAGCTACACCACAGAGTATTAGGATACACAGGAATCCTCAGATTTGCTTCCAATGGGAGTTGATTCTGTGTTAACCGAGATTCAAAACATAACAGAAAGTTACATGTTTACTCCAGGGATGATCACCTTGGAATACAACAGATGAGCAATACATTTAGCGTTAAGACCACAGCAAGTCATCTCCTGTGGCTAATATAACTTTGGAGGGAACAGCAAAAACCCGCACAACACCCAGGAGTCATCATTACATGTCTTTGGGCTTTAAGAGTTTAGGGAGAAGTTAGAAAAAAGGTGTTATTTTGATTCCACCTTTTGTCCTCTTGCTGCCATTCCACAAGAGCAATTTTACACAGATTAAATATTTTACCAGCTAATGGTATGCAAGAAGAACTTGCCATCAGATAAAAGCAGTGATTTGAAAGCTGGATGTTTTGTAAAAATACAGCCTGTACTACAGTCACCAATGAGCTTTAAAGAATAGTCACAACACTGTTGGCTTTCCTTCAAAAACAACCAAAAAAATTGGGTTCAAAAAGAGCTGAGGGAGGAGAGGGACAGGGGGAGGGACAACACTGGGAAAAAAAAAAAAAAAAGACTTCTCCTAAGATGAAATTGATTAAATAAGCTCAAATTTTCACTGGTGTCAGTTTTCTTGAGAAAATAAAACTGATTCCCCAAGGGCTTCTGAAGAAAATATCCTCAAGCATTTTATTTGCAGTCATTTATTCTTTATTAACAATTTTCAGCATTTCAACTTAAAATATTTTAAAGAATACAAGGAGTATTTTTTTCCCCTATCAGTAAGCATTCAGTGACTCTGAAAGCATCATCTGATCCCACACTGCATAGACAGTGTGGTACGGGGGGTAGCACACCTGGAACTGGAAAGCAAGTACAACAGCTACATGGCCCATGTGCATGGACACAGCCAAGAGGCGCTAACCAGCCTGACTCAGTCTTCAAATACTGCCCCAAATGTAAAACCATTCACATATGTTAAACTTACTTAAACTCAGTAGACCAAGAATTCAAGATCTGAAAAGCATCACTTTTCAGGTAAGACAGGAAAAGTTGGCCTCTAGAAAGGCAGATTGTGCGGAGAAAACAATGAATTTAAATAAGCTCTAAAAAGAATTTATAAAGAATGCAGAAAAGCTTCCATGATGAAATGGAAATGAATGAGCATTTAACAGGCTGGAACTTCTGCTAAAAAAAGTTAGATTGGACCTCAGAAAAGACCTTCAAAGGGAAAGAAAAAAGATCACCCACATGTGTTGCCTGGAAACAGTATAAAATCTCCTGTCTGAGAGGTCTTTCAGAGCAGGTCTGACAAATAACTATCAGAAGTCACTTTCTTATTGTGACCACAAATAGCATCTCCAGATCCTTCTTGAGCTGATTTTTCCATGATTCTATTAGACATCTACTAAAGATGAGAGAACTCTGAAGAGAATTCTAAAATCAGACTCAAAAATACCTACCAAATTTACATTTTAAGGATTGGTTGTAGTTAGCTTTATTCCTCAGGGTACATAGCACATGTATTGCTTTTATATGCCAGTCATCAATTAAACACCAAAGTGATTCTAATGATATAATACTCCCCTTATTGCTGTTGCAAATTCAGTATTAATCAGAGACACTTAAGAGAAATGTTCTCATAGTGCTGATCTTTAAATTTTTTCCTCTGGTTCAAAGCACATGGACACCTGTAATACAATCTGTAATAAAAATAAATTAAAAAAGCATAGGGAGGAACCTGTAGAGAAATAGAAAAAGGCTACATATTTAAAAATCAAACTGATTTCCGTCCTGCAGACACAGGAACAAAACCTATAACCCCATTTTATGGTGCATCTCTCTATTTTCCCAAGATACAAAGCTTTTTAAATACTTAATTTCATACACAAAGTGCCTAGGAATTCATAAATACTTAAATCTAAAATTTACATATATATTATATAGATATTAAACATAGCAAAAATAAATATATGAATAACCCTTTAACAACATTCTTCTCTAGACTACACCAGACACTGTATCTGAAATTAATTAAAGTGTGCCCAAAGAAAGATAATCTTTGTGCTTTTTTTGTCTCTAAATTGTCTACTGTGGATTGAATTTGCCTGAATAATATCGATATTTAAGGGCAAAAAAACAACCAAATTTCTTCCTTATTTTCTGGAATAGTATCCCTATATAAATCCTACAAAACTAAAGTCCCTTCAGACCTCATTTTCCCCAGCTGTGCACGTAAATGGCATCATAAACCTGAGGTGCCACACAGGGACAAGCTGCGAACAGCATGGAAGGCTATCTAAAAATTCTTCAATACTGGCAATCAAAATTCCCTTTCTCTTCCAAATTTTGAAGAAATTCAGAGACAGTTGCTTTTCTGCATTTGAAACATCTGTACTGCTTTCATGAACTGTAACTTCAGAGGAGTTCAAAGAAAGTGTTCAAAGGCAGTTAACACATCCCCTCTCTGGTCTTTCAACAAGCTTGATGTCAAGCAAAAATGCTTTCTCCAACTGTTTACTGAAAATCTCCCATGATGTCTACCATATTAATACTCAATGCAAAACACACAAGCATTCTTTCACCGTTTTAAACTAATTTTATTAAGCCCTGTATAGATTTATAGCAGATGCTTGCCTTTCAGGAGCAAGTCCAGAGGCAACCCCTGACTTTGCATTCCTCTGTCATATATCCTTTGAATTTTACTAATTATCCTTTGCATTTTTAACTAACAAGGTATCATTGGCACAGCATAATTATCATAAGCAGTTTAGAGTTTGACCTCAGATTTGTATGCTGACTCAAGTAGGAGTGAAGTTATTACTCTAGGCTTCTGACACTGGCCTTCTGCAACTGCATAATTCTTGTAAAAACTGCAGTTTGCTATCTAACAAAGTAGCTGATGACACACAAACACAGCCCAAAAGATGTTTCATTACAACCTTCTGGCATTATCTCTGGATACACTTTATATAAATCTATATAAATTCTTATTATATGCTGTTGCCAGGTTGCCTAAAGAGTTCACCCCTCCGCACCAGAATAACTTCAAGGAACATGTTTAAAATTCAAACAATCCATTCACTCCTAAACACTACCTTAATGGGTACAGGATAAGTACCAGAATGTTTATCAATGTAATACAACTCATATATAACAGTTTACGTGCCTGTCTGATCTCAGATACCCCAGTTTCCATACCATTACAGGATTCACACATTTTTGCCCTCATTTCCCCTGTTCCTATCTGAGAGAGCAGGAAAGGCTTTCTTTGCAGTGAAGGATAGAGGAAACGGGTGGTTTTGTTTGTTCTTCTCATTTAGCTGAATCCAGAGTTCTGGTGGATTAAAGTTCTGGTAGTTAGCATTTTGATAGAGCTGGCATTTATTTCTATTCAAAGGACTCAATTGCCTAGAGTTTATTTCTTCTCCTAGCAAGGTTTTTGTCCAGCAGATCTTCTGGGAGAATGTCTGCAGATAGGATTAGATTGGAAATGCTATTGCTTTCAGTGTACTTAAGACACTGGCAAGGGTGAGAATTTAAATGAGAGATTTCAGATGTCTGCATTATGCACTTCACAAATTCTGTCTTGCCTAAGGGAGGTAAGAACAACAACAACCCTAACTCATTTTCAAGTTAATTTAAAAGCAAAATTTGATGGCAGAATATTTGCATATGTTAGCTTCAAGACAGATGCAATATACGCCATCAATATTTGCACCCAGCCATTGTAAGGTTTGGGTTTCCTTTCTACAAATACTTTCTGTGTACTATAAAAGCTACGTAAACCTTTTTCCACTGGAGGCTTTGTAAAGTAAGGGGAAAAAAACTCCAATGCTTATAAATTAACAGCATATTCCTTTGCAGGGTAAGGACTTGACCAATTTGTTTTTTTCTAATTTTCAGAATATACCTCTTCATCTTGTATTTACTTTTAGACAGCACGTACTGAGTAATAGCTTTCTGAACATATCACAATTTTATTTTATTTTCCTTTAGAATTATGAAAGGAGGCAGTTCAGAGGCAATTTCTTCAATTAACAGATCAACTTTCTTAATGGAAGTTTGCATTTTGTATAGAATGGATTTGAGTCATCTCTATGGAGAAGATGAAATGCCTTGCTAACCTATAACAAGACACAGCTTCAGAAACACATATGGGCACAAGAAAAGGTGGTGATAAAATGAAAGGTTCCACTAGCTTCAAGTATTCTTGATAATGAGACAGGAGAATAGATGCTAGCACAACACAGTCCACTAATTTCCCACTTAGGTGCCAAATCAAGAAACCCAAGAATTACCAGCAGCCTCAAGAAGAAACCTATCTCAGCTGCTGAGCTGGCAACTACATTTTTCACTTGTCTCTACTGAAATTCAAGGTTATAACTCAGCTTTTGATTCAACCAACTGAAGGGATCTTGCCAAATTCAAAGGGAGCTGAATTTGGTCCCTTTCTCTTCCAGTCCTCCAGAAGGAGATGACAGTTTACTTAGACCTTCCAGAAATATTTTTGTTTCAGTCACATTACTGATTGTTCTAAGAAAGGCTACCTCTCTTATGTCTGGGAAATAACTGTGTATATACATAAATGGAAGAATGAACACTGTTTCATTAGACTCTATTATCTGTTAATTATAGATGTGTGACTTAAAAAAGCAGGCGGGGGATGTGCTAAGCCTGTAACTGCATTTTCATGTACTTTACACTAACTGGAAATATATTTACATTAGTGTGTTTAGTCTTCTCAGAAAGAGAAATTAATTCCATGGCTTTACAATACTCCATTCTGACACAGGTTTAAAATAAACATACTCATTTTCTTAAGCTTCAGCATTAACTTTGGATCCATATCCACACAATTTCTCTTTTTTCCTCTTCTTCCTCAAACTCTTTCAAGAATATTAATTTGAAAAAGTGTTTCAAACAAGAAGAAATGAACTAAGAAATTTCTTTTACTTTTATGGATATTTACTTAAATCAAATGAACCAAAGGTGAATTAAGTTAAATTGGAGTAGAATTTAATTACTTGGGCATGCATTTTATGTGTACAGTACTATGACTTCTACCTTACTGCTCCCACTAAAAAAGCGCATCTTCATCATAACCTTAAAGCAGGAGTGTAAATTTCATAACTTCAAAAGACAGAAACGGAACCAGGAAATCATCCTGTTATTTTTTTTTTCTTTCAAAGGGATATTATTAGAAAATTTGGCCTAGAGGTGCTCAGTGGAAAGCAAAGGAGACCTGAAATAGTATGAATGCAGACTACAGCAGCCCAATAGAAACTTAAGAATATCATTAAATACAAAGCTTTGCTTTACTCTGTATTTTTTTACCATTAAACCAATTTATCGTCCCCAAAATAATAAGATTAATAGAAAACTGTTTTCAGAAAATGTTTTAGAGGGATAAATAAATAATAGATGTTTTTGCAGCGACTTCTCTTGTGCAGAGCTGCTTGAATTTTGTGAACAGAAACAACAGTAATAAACACTGGTTTACTGCAGTACTCAAACTTAAGCATATGCTGAAGGGTGAATTTTTGTAAACACACCAAGGGAAACAGTTGACATTTGAAATGCAGACTATTATACTGCTGCATTAAACTCTCAGTTTACAGATATTTGATAGTAACCGACCTCCACAAGGCTTTTAAATTTGTGTATGTATTCTTCAAGCTGAAAGTAATTTCTACCACAGAAGTTACAGCAGACTGAAGAAGGCAACCAGCTGATAAATGCAATAATCTAGGGGGAAAAAAAGCCCCTAAAATGGAGTGTTGATACTGCCAAATTAATCAATAATTAAAGTACTCTGACAAGAAGCTTTCTCAAGAGCCTCTATCTTCTGAATGTTAAATTATGAAAGTATGAATCAGATGTTACTGAATACAGCAGTGTTTCATGTGAATATCACATAAAACATTCCCACACTATTGCACCTGAGTTAAAAGACTCAAACTTTAAATTTAAAAATCTGTTCTTTATTGAATTCATAGGCCACAGTACTAGACTTGAAGTAGTTTAATTTTAGAGGACTTAGAAAGAGAGAGGGGATAACTGAAAACATACTGGATTTATATATGCAAAATTTAGTATTTGGAAAAAATAATTTAGTTTTTATTCTGATTTAATAATTCTAATTAAAAGAGCTCAAGGCTTACATGTTGATTACAAAAACTTTCAGAAGAAATGGTAAAAATGATATAAGATTGGACAATACAGAAGAGTCCTACAGGTTCACACCATTTCACCTTGAGATTCATAAACTTCATAAATCTAATTTTTCTTCACAGTTCATAACTAAAAAGGTTTAATACAAGAAGGCAGGTATGTCACAGCAAAGACATGAAACCTCTTCCTGTAATTTCAAGGGGCAGGAGCTTGAGAACAAATGCACAGAAGTGCTTTAGGTTATGGGAGTGTTTTCTGGTTTGGTGGCGGGGGGTTTTTGTGGGTTTTTTTGTTTGTTTTTAATGAAGGAACAGAAGTATCTAAAACTAGATAAGAAAAGCATGATGTTTTCCAACAGAAGAGAGATGTAGGTAAATTGTAGAATTTGATGTTAATATTACTTGAGGCAATAATGGTTTTTACTTATTTATTGTTTACTTGCACTACCTGAAGGATATGGACACAGATGAGCTGAATCTACCTGGGAACGTGCACTCCGTGTGACAGACTTCATGGCCAGAATTCCAGCTTGCCAACTTCTCACAGGCTGAGTTTTGAACAGGCTCACAGAATCACAACACTTCAGGCTCCCAGGCTATTCCATTTGAGGTAACAGAAATGACTGCATTGCTGAGAGCAACAGCAGGTTTGAAAGCATTGCTGAATAAGCAAGTGATGTAATAATAATGCAATGGGATATCTATATGAAAGTTGCTAAAGAGTTGCTTGACAACAGCTTGGAGCTACACAATGTTGTTTTTCAAGGTTTTCTAAAGTGAACGTGAAAGTAAAGACTGAGGCACTTCCAGACAATCATGTGTGCAATTACTCAAATATAACCTAGATATGTGCTACAACCATGCTTATAAACTGATAATTTTCACAACACAAGGTCTGTTGATCGCCCTAGACATGGAAAATATCTTAAATTTCAAGCTTGGTCCTCCTCCCTCTTTAAAATTTTGTAGCTGTAATGTTATGGTGTCAGCTAAGTTAGCTGTGATGAACCTAACCCTGGAATACTGTCATACCAATGAAATTTTTTTTACTTATTCAATAGTGGATAATTTTCTCGGCTTGCTTTATTTACATGTTGGAATCACTCTGGAAAAGTGCCAGTGTAACAAAAGATGGGGGAACACATAAAATGGAATATCTGGTATTTCAAAACACCTTGGTCAGACTGTGAAAGCCTAGGTAACAAGCCACGTAACTAAATCAGGGAAATTATATTCTTAGCTTTTTAGATTTTTAACTTATGGTTAAGTGCGCATATCAAATGCCACACTCAGAACTGTTCTTAAATCCCATCTGTTTGATCCTTTTCTCCTGATTTTACTGACAGCAAAGGCTATGCCTGGATAGTTACTACTATACAGAAGACTCACAATAAAACCTTACAGTATATAGACATTTACCCAAAGTGCCCTTTCATTAAGTGGGGATTCAATCCTTCTGGTCTCATGACAGATTTTAAATATAGCTGAGAAAAATAATTTTTTTTGGAGTATAATTTTTTGACGCACTAAATGTAAACATGGGAAATTATGTGTCAGAATGAGCAAGATCACCGAGCTCCAATTTCACCAGAACAAGACATATGGATCAAAAGTAGATTGTCCTAAGAAATCTGAAAACTCTGGGATTGTAACAACAATAGTACACTTTGGAAG
Source organism: Campylorhamphus procurvoides (assembly GCA_013396655.1). Lineage (NCBI taxonomy): Eukaryota > Metazoa > Chordata > Aves > Passeriformes > Dendrocolaptidae > Campylorhamphus > Campylorhamphus procurvoides. The sequence continues at coordinate 1,790,915 of WBMV01007112.1, read as the reverse complement.
CATATCTATACCTGCTGTAATTTGGTCACCTGGAAACGGTGCTTTGTTTACTGTACATTTGTGAGTCTATTCTTTCACTCTTGGTTGTTAATAAACTTATTCAGGCTTGACATTGTTTGCTTCATGAAGGAGAGATAAAGGACAGGAGCACGGGGGAAAGGAGTATCTCACCCAACATACTCAAATCTATGAAGAGCACATCAGAGTTTATTGCCAACACCAAGATTTCCTGTGCATACACAATAGTCTTAATGGCTTCTTCAGAGAAGAAATTTTAATAGTGTAATCAATCCTCTATCATTTTCTCCCTTCAGAAATTTTAGCCAACCATTCACCCAGCGTTTTCCAGTCCTAATTGGGTAATTAAAAGAAAATGCAGGGAATAAAAAGAAAAATGTAGAAACATTGACAGGGGGAAAAAAACCAAGCCAACCAAAAAAACCCCAACCAAACAAAAAGAACAACTCCCCCCGTCCAAAAAAAAAACCAAAAAAAAAAAAAAAAACAACCAACCAACTTCAGCAAGCTGAAGGCAAACTCAAAACAAATCCCAGAGCCACTTGAGATAGGGTCTTTGAAATTAACTTGCACAGGAAAAAAAAATTAACTTTTTTTTTAAAGGCTGTATTATGTAATACCCAGTTAAATGATGATGTGTCAGTGTTGACTGTGTACTTGATTTGCTCTGTGTAAATTACAAATAAAGGCGCCCTCATCATTCAGCTTAAATTCTCAAGGTGGCAACAGTGAAAAAATTTCAGCATATGGAGAAGCTAAATATGAAGTTTGCCCACTGTTGACCTACCCTATCCTTAAAGCAAGCTCACATTAAATCATTCACAAAAATAAATACTGAAGTCACACCTTTAAAATAGCACGAACGACATCCAGCGTATCTTATTTGTTACCTAACCACGCAGGAGAACTCTTGCCAGTTTACATCCCAGGCAGTTTTTCACTGAGAGACAGTAAAATGTTGAAGTTTGAATAAAAATTGAACTATACAATTTGAACTATAATATTTTATCCCCCTCCCTACTTGACAATTAAGGGTTGTTCTTTTTTTAAAAAATCCTATGTCTTCAGGACACATGGCCTGCCCTTTGCCAATAGTGCCTGTTAGTCCCACTCTCCACAGCTGCAGGTTCAAACTAGATAAGGCACACATCTCACAGACCAGAAACAAGTTATAGAGACAGTGCTCTACAACATCTCCTTGCCAATGTCAGCACTGACAGCTGGAGACTGACACGTGCTCATCTCCTCCTATTTTTGAACAACAGCATGATGAATTTTGTAAACTTCTGAAAAGTGTCTGAGCTGCCAGTTGAGTCTGTTTGCATTGACAGTATGGTTCATGAGGATAAAAGAGGTCTGGGATCTAACTCCAGTACTTATTAATTGCTATCAAATCCCTCATGTGGGTTTTTTTTCTTTTATCATCAGCATATTTATCCTTAAACATGTACACACAACCAGACTGACTGCATAACTCCCTAAGCATATCAGCTACTAACACTTTTTAAACCTGACAAAGTGGGATGAAAGTTTTTTGCTCCATCAAGGTCTTCTATCTGCAGCTGTTCCACATGGCAAAATCCCATTTCAGTAAATTGGTGCTCTGTTCCCAGAACAGATGCAAAATCAAACTCACAATGAGAATAAACAATGAAGCCTGATTCTAAGAACAAAGTATCATTTTGTCTTCATAATTCTGCATTCAAATGATTCTTTTTAATTGCAATGGGAATTCCATACCCCTAGTAAAATTTTTCTTCTTTACCAGTTGGAGGACAAATACAGTACATCAATATTGTATTTTTTACAGTACATCAATATTGTATTTTTTACATGTGTCCATTCTAGCTTTTGTTTCTGAGCACTGTTAAAGGCTGCAGATAGAAAAACACCTTCAACCCACTTATTACAGCACCAGCCCTGACAGACACACAAAGGTAGAGATTCAGTATTTGAAGGTCAGATTTAAAGGTTTCTCCTCATTAGTGACATATATCATTATAAAAGTGATTCTCAACAAGCTGCTGCTTGCAGCGTTCAAGGTCCTTCTACAATTAAACAAAGCAATACAACTAATCACCTTTTCAATTTTAAAATGCATCTTCTTTTGCTATATGAGTTTTATTGCCTTATATATGTCTTATGTTGCACAGTTCGAAGTACCTACTGAAACAAGCAGATGTTTAATTCCCAGAGAACGTGCCACTGCCAGAAACCTGTACAGGCAATGCCAATCTGTTACACATGGAAGCTAACACATCCCCAAGTGATACCTGTACTTCCCTATGGAAGGATAACACAAGAGAAGGTGATGAACAAGCTCCACTCTGACAGAAAGAATGAAAAGTCAACATTCTGGCTAATTTAGTTAAGGGGAAAAAGCTTGGATGAAAAAGCTTCTAACTATTAGTCAGACTGCACTATCAGAATCGCAGCAAATTAAACAAGAATTTGGCAAAGGCTGACAATGGGAAAGACCTTGAAAGTCAAACAAACAAAAAAAAGCAAGCAGCTCTCTTATGAGATACATTCCTGCAGATATTTAAAAATGTATTCTATACAGTTTACAAAACCAGTCTATTTAGCTACTAAATTTACCAGCCTAATTAAAAATTCTCACATATATTAATTTTCTCTGCTGGTAATTTGAATCCCTTTTGTCCAGTTTGAATATTCTGACAGTGGAAAACACAAATATTTGAGTGATATAATTCCCTTAACAGCTCATGACATTTCTAAAGAGGACCAAACACCACACCTGCTTTGAGAAAAAAAAAAGAAAAAAAAAACAAAACAAAAAAACCCCCACAAAACACCTGTGAAGTTTTATGATGAAAGTAGAAAAATACATCAATTTTCCATAATGAATTGCTCATATTTAATTTAAGCATGCCATAAGAACACATGAAATAAAGGAAATGAATGCTCACTGAAACATATTCGACTGAATGGGAAACATTACCAGCACAGGATTAAAAATGGAAATCTCAGGAATATTCTTCTGATGACAAGCAGAGTTTCACCAACTTTTACATCAAAAAATTTCCACTTTCAAACCAGGCACATATGATTTTTTTGACTTTTTTCCTACTTTCAGTGGGATTTAGCAGCTCAAGGCTCAGATCCTTCAGGAAAAATCCTTTTGAATGTCTTAGACGCATTTTCTTATTTAACAATTCTCTATATATTTAGATGTTCAGTTTAGAATTGAGTGTCTTCAACTGACCTTCTGTATGCCATAGACAATATCTTCGCAGTGAATTAAAACATCACAAGTACAGGTTTTCATTTTGGACTATTCTTATTTAAAAGATTGCTTGAATAGTTCAGACTCTTTTCATGTATTACCATCTTTAGGAAGACGTTACAGTATTCCTTCTGTCTATCACTTCTTTTTATTGACCACTACAGCAATTATATTGAGTGATCCAATTTTATTTTAAATATATTCAAGATGACCATACCTACTAATAGAAAGAAGTATAAACCTGTACAACAGCTATATTATCATTGCAATCTACTTTATTTTTCAGTAATTAAACTTAAGAAACCCTTATTCCTAAAACTATTAACCCTTCCTCTCTCTCAATGAACAAACAGTACATACATTAATTGTCAAAGCTCTACTTAAGAGTATGCAAAAGAAGGGAACACTCACGGTATGTAGAGGAACAAAAGATTTTTATATGCAAAAAAAGCCAAAATGAAACATCAACCCTTACACGTTTATATACATTGAAAATAAAATATTGAAGATTTTTCTTATCTATAAAAAGATCGAAGTGTTGCTTCTTGTATTTCCATATTTCTATTTATAAATATTACAGACTAGTAAAATACTCATCAGCTGTGAGGGATGCAGTCAAATTGGAGACAAATTCCATTGCTTCCTAACATTCTCTGCCTGAACATTTCTTTTTTTCCTAATGCCATCTCCTCCCCTGGCCAGAACACTTTTTGGAACTTCTTCCCAAATGACTTACCGGCAGTGTTTATGTGATCCTGTTAAGGTTTCAATCACAAAGCATTCCCCTTCATTGAGACAATAAGCAAGATCCTTGTCTTTGCATGGCTTAAAGTGCTCAGATCGCTCAGTGGAATATGTTGTAGTATCTGTGGAGTAAAGAAAAGGGAAAAAAAAATGCTGTAAGGCAAAATATTGGATATTCGTACAGTATGTTAAATATATTTGATCAAATTGGTCTCAGTAACATCAACTGACCAAGACAGACTAACCAACTGAAAGCAAAAGGGCATGCAAACCTCAACGTGACTGCAAAACTGTTCACAGTCAGGTTTCTTAAACAAATTACAAGAGAACGCTTATATTTGGAAATATCTACAGAAAAACTAACTAGACTGCAACAAATTCGAGTATACTTTCAACTACTTCCAATTTCCAAAGCATCCCTTCTAAAATGTAAAGACACTTACTTTGTATCCGTTAACCAGGACAACATTTTCATATTAATAAACTGAGATACCATTTTTAAATAAGATAGAATTTTTTTTCTTGAAAAATGATTTAAAGTAGTTATTATATATATATTTTGTGTGCATATATATATATATATAACCTACATAAACCACACTAAAATGAAAGGGGGAAGTGAAACAAAAACTCAAAAAGCCAAGTACTCCAGGTCAATACTAATTCACCAGTAAATTGGCCTTAAGCGTAAACACAAACAATGTAGTACAGATTGTGTGATTTCAGGTACATCATCTGTACATTTCTAGAGGTCCATCTCAACACCCCCAAAACACAGTTATAAGGCTTTACTACAGGTTGAATTGTTGGCTGCATCTTTGCAATATCTAGTTAGATAACTAGATTTGGAATAGGCTGACAGTATGACACAGTGAGCTATCATTCTTGTCTTCAAATAAATTTCTTTAACCTTTTCAATCCAGTTGGATTAATCAACAATAAGTGAAATTTTCTGAGGAAGATGTCTGACTGACAGATATTTTAATTTTTCTTCACTAAGACAAGGTTTCTTCCTAATGAAGTGTGATTTTTCAGAGTAGATGATGATTTCCACAGAGCCATGGTTCAGTCTCATGTTCAATCTTAATTGAAAAAGTTTTAATTCCTAATCATTTGGAGGGATTTAATATATATTGAATAGCAAGAGAATATTTCATTGTATACCGTACAGACTACCACAAAATATTAATTTGCCTTCCATCAAAGGAATGAAGCAATGCTCAATAGAGAGCTAAAAATGATACCAACACATCAACTTCCAATTGAATTATAGGCAAAAAGCAAGTGAATATTCACCAAGGGAACACCAAAGTTGAAAACCAAAACATGCAAGACCCCTGTAAGTATGGTTCTGCAACAAAATTCTGATAATTCCAAAAATCTTTGAAAGTAGCTTTAATTCTTAGCATATTTTTAATAAAACACTGCTACGAGTTTCTCTTCTATACAGACTAAGTGACAGAAGAATAATAGAATATATTTGCAAAGAAGAAGAAAATCTGCACCTTAATCTTTGTATACAACACCCTTCACCCTGCCTCCCTCCCCCCCACCTTCCCTGCAAGAGAAAACACTGTAGTTCAAAGTTTTCACTGGAGACAATAAAAATCCTGGAGATAAACTCTAACAGTCTCACTTCAAATGTTTTCACAAATTCAGAATGAAAGGCCACACCATTTTCCCCCATGACAGCACTTAAAAGAAGCTGCTTACTATATAGAAGCTACTCTGTTTTCAATGATGGCAAGCAAACCCTGAACTGAAATGCATCAGGCTGAATTTTCAGATAATACAAGATATTTGTAAATGCAGAGAGTTACGAGCATCTCACTGTTGATTTTTCAAGAATAATCAGTGTTTGATGCAACAAAAACATAGAAAAATAGTAGCCCAGTTACTTTTTTAAGGTCAGTTTTACACAGGAGCAACTAAATGACCATTTAAAACTTGATGATGATAATAATAAAAAAGCTCTATAAAGATAAGTAATCAGTTATACTTCAGTTTAAATAAGGAAAACTGAAGATAACATTATTTGAAAGTACTTGTGGTAATTACAAAAGGTAACTAAAACTGTTTGATGAGCAAAGGCTCAGCTTGATCCAGCTTTAGAGAACAGAACACTTGTATTTGTCAAGAAACAATCTGTGTCAATACCTATCTGAAGTACAGACCAAAGTAATCTGAGGCGTCCCCAATGCACAAGAGCGAAATGAGTGAGACAGGCAGCATGACAAAGCATGTCTTTGAGATAGTGACACACCGAATTCTCAGAGCATTGTGGTTGAAGTGCAGGATACTCCTATCACAATTAAATACCTTGTCAAGGTTAGTATTTTAAACTTTTAGATTAAATATAAACTTTAGAAGTTTTGTTCTATTTTAATTACTTCTCTGTTCAATACTAATCAACTTTTCTGTTTTATTTATAAACAGGCATAAATTGCGATTCTTCATTTTATCCACTTGGACATGATCTCAAGTTCCTCATTTTCAGTTTTGGGTTCTTTCATCTTTCAGATTAAGCACAACAGTTGTAGATAATGATGCTGGTGGCTTCTTATGACAGCCCTGGACTGCACTCCTTATGTTGAAACAATTTGGTTGAGAGTCTTTGGTTTGTTGGTTGGGTTTTTTTGTTTGCTTGCTTGGTTTTTTACATCAATCTTATGAAGACATACATCATCAGTCTTATCAAGAGCCAATTTTCAGTAAAGTCTAACCATGTTGATGTACATGGACACCATGCCCACATGACTGGACACAAATCTCCGGTCTGCAGAGATCAGATGTCTGAGCTCCAAAGGTCATTCCCAACATTCAGAAGCTGTGCCACTAATTGATACCCTGGATATCCCTAGAGCTGTTTGGTACTTTTGGCTGGATAAATTCTTGTACAGGATATGTGAGTTTTGTGAAAAGTTACTATCCTGCTGTTATTTCATATTGCATTCATGAGGAACCAACACTGCTACAAGCGTCATTAAATTTTAATACAAACAAAATCTAAAAACTTCCTCTAAATAGTACAGAAAGAACAAAACAACAGAAAATACTGCAGAGACTATAGATTTTTCCCAATTCTTTTTCTAATAAATAATAAATCCTATTTTTTGTTGGTTGGTTTTTGGCTTGGTTTTGGGGGGTTTTCTACTCCTAAACAAATACTGAATTTTCCACAGCAGAATTGTCCTCCATAGCTTCAGAAAACTGGCAAATAAACAATATTCTACTGTGATGTTTGACTTCTTTAGTTTAGGGGGGTTTGTTTTGTTTTCAGGTTTTTTGGGTTTTTTAAGAATTGATAACATCAAGGCATTCACAAATTTGCTAGTATAGCTCCATAATTTATTTTTAGTCTTTGAACATCGGCAACAAACCCAAGTGTTTACAGATAACAAAAGGGATTTTCCTTGAAGCATTCACATGTCCTTGAATTCCATATGTATGATTTAGGGTCCATTTTCTTCCTTTTTTTTATTACTATATGTCCCAGTGTTTCATGCAAAAGCAGCAGGGCCTATTGACTTCAGACACGATCTTTCTAACTAAATTGAAATAAAGGAATTCTAGGCACTCTCCCTCTGTTTTTCTTGCCTTGCCATAGCAGCAAAGGTTTATGCATGATTCCCATACTTCAGAAATTGATATACTATTGCCAGCTCTCAAACACTACTGTGTAATCAAATTAACAAGAATTCAGTTCACATTTCAAAGGAAGGCTTCAAGATACTTTATTTATAAGCATGGAGTTGGTTATGTTGAATAAAAATCAGCAGGGAGTTTACAGATGCTATTTTATTTTTATAGAGGTCTAAAACTTGGTCTAGATAAAGTGTTAGTAAGTTTGTATTCTTGTCTCATTAATATATTTCATCCTATTTACACCAGAACAGGATGGCTTGTTGTAACTAATTTATTGAATGCTCTTCAAGGCATGATATGAATACTAGAAACACTGTCTGCTCCTTCAAGGCTAAATGTTTCATTGTTTTCATTAGTATGCTCTGATATTGATAGACATGCAACTACCAAGTAACAATGCAGGAAAAGAGAGAAGACAAGACTTAAAATATCCTAGGAAACAGGGCATTCACGGCAGCTGTTTCTGCACACGCTGTAGTAGAAGCCATTCCCATCCATCACACCTGTCCCCCAACATTCTGACTTGAGAAAGGTCAGTTAGGAGCATATAGGGAGCTAAATTTTATGTTCTGTTAAGTCAATGGCAAAATATTTACAATGACTTGGTGTAACTAGGGTTCCCTGCAGAAACTTACACACAAAATAGTTCATGTATTGCTTTGTTTACAAACAATACAGTTAATCTTTAAAAATGTAAAACCTAAAATACTTATTTATGTGCATTTAGAAGTATAGACAAGGTGGGTAAGGGAAAAAGATAACAAGTCCTAGCAAGATATTCGTTAAGGGAGAAGGAGGGGAAAACTGAAATGTTTACTTACAAGTGTTTGTTATGATTTAGTCTTAGCTGACAGTAACTCTTTAAGTTGTTGGTATTGGTTAAGTGAACGTTCCAGACATAGCCATTTCGAATGGCAAAGCAGAGATCTTGCTTTGTCTGTGCTACCTGAACAGTAGTTGACCTTAGCCACAGGAGACTGCTGGAATAAAAATTCTAGTAATAACTTAGTAGAATTAAAAAGATAAAACTACAGGGTTTTTGTAAATAATAAGAGGCTTCTTGTTCTAAACTTGAATTTTTGCATGCATTTATCTATGTTTAAAACTAAAAGCTTAATGAAAAATATTTTATTACATTTACAGAGACAGTTTTGTATAAACTAGCAATAGAGTTTTGAATGCAGATTATTCCAGGAAGCTGCCCCTTAGCCATTTTTTGCCAGAGAAAATTTTATTTAATCCAATAAGACTTTAAAGGCTTTGATTGCATTGTGATATAAAGCAAAATTGTGCTGTAGATATGGGACTTGTTGGAGCTTTTCTATTATCCCTCAGATTCAAATGAACAAATCAGTATAATTTAGCAACAAACTGATAAAGTAGCAGATGCATCAAAACAGTGTCATTTACACCAGTTGGCTTCCCAGTCAGATTGTGGGGGTAGCTGAAATTCTCATTGAGACAAGGCACCAATGATTTTCCTTTGTATTAAATTCAGAGGATTATATAAGAAAGCTCATGTGGTATTAACCAGCCCATTCCTATGAAACATTTCTCTGTTGGTACAAACAAGCACATCCTTAAACATACTGCTTTCCTCCCCACATCACCAGAATGCAGCATCACATGCACAACCTCTTAGAAACAACAGCCAAGCTCCAGAAGAAGAAATTAAAGAGAGACAGTTATCTCTCCAAAAATCAGCACAAGCTCCACAGCTGTTAGCAACTCCTACATTAATTCTTTGTGTGACCTTGTTCCAGAAACAAATGTTGCTCATATTTTCTAAATGTTTGAGCAGTTTGAAATCACAATACACAAGTACTAATAAAAAGTATTTTCAAGTTACTAGTGCATTATTTCAAAATATCATGTGCTACTAGAGAACTTCTTGCTTGCTGCAAAACTCTTACCTATAAAAGTATCCCTTTGCTTTCATGACTTTAAAGAAAAAAAAAATTCAAACCAAGCAACCACTATTCCTAAAAACAATGCACAAAATATACCCACCTAATGGTATCTCGCAAGTGAAACTCAAAAGCAGAAAAAGAAATAATGCTGGCATCACTTTGAAATGTATTATCTGATCATATCTGTCAGAAGTCAAATACTGAACTCTGAACACCACTGAAATTCATCAGAATTGTACATCAGAGGCTGCTTCCTTCTGTTCAGCTCCAACTGAAACCAGTGAAAGCTGAACAAATGCTAGATGAGTCAGGAGAGAGCCCCATGGGACACAAAAGGCCAGGGTCTTTCAGCAGTTCAATGTTTAGGAGCCAAAGAGCAGCAGTGACTAAAACTCTAAATGGTTTTAGCATTCAAAGTGAAGAGTTATATTGAACACTGAATGGTGATAGTTCTGATGGGCACTCTGGGTGCAGAGTGCTTTTGCCAATCAGAAATGTATTCAGTTGTGTTCTAGTAGGGCTTATTAATTGATCTAAAAGAAATTATTAGAGGAATTCAGTGAAAAAGCAGCATATTCAAGATTGTGCCAAAAGTGGATTCATCACCCACACTGTAGTTTTTCTCTCCTTTGATCTCAGCACTCCCATCCCAACATACTGACATCTCATCTCTGGAGACACCAAAAGCCCTTGAGATTCAATGGCACCACTGAACCAAAAGGGGGCAGCCTTTTGGGGACGTGAAAATAGCTCTAGGAAAGTTTGCAATAGATGGAGAAACTTAAATACTGTTAAATGAAGTGATATTGCAGCCCAAAAGCAACATAGTAAACTAAATTAAAAAAAAAAAAAAAAACCAAAACCTAGACTTCCGGGGGCACTAGCAAAATTTGGAAGGGCATGGGTGGACAGACACACATCCGTAACCTGAACTATTCTGCATAGGCTAAAAGATGCTAGAAGAAAGCAAATATAGCACACATCTGTGATATTTGCAATCACCAAGGCACTGAAACAAACAAACAACAACAAAAAAAAAATCATCCACCTCAGACAAAACCTAGTGAATCAAATCAAGAAGGAAATATAAGAAAATATGAGAAGGGCAATGATCTAAATAACTCTATATTGCTACAACATTAAGTATAAAAGTGGTGTTACAATAAGTATTACATGTAGTAAAAAACCCAATTAAGAGTGTTCCAAATCCTTTTCTTTCTTAAATCACAGCTGCCTTGTTTCTCCTTCTGCCTGTGAAGCATCATGTGGGGGTGGGACTTTAGATGCAAGGACCAGAGGAGAATAAGGTAATGAATAGAAACCTTAGATCTTGAAGGTAAATATTCCTGTTTAGTACATGGAGGGGGCTTTAGCTTCCCCAACTACTGCTAAAGAAAGAAATGCTAAAATTGATAATGAAAGCCTCACCACTAATGGTACGTGACAAGTGTTCTCACTGAACATCAACACTTTTTAAATCACAGATCTGTAATAATCTGTATTTGCATATCTTTATATATATTATGATATATGAATGTTCTGGAAACAGTATTGTGTGATTTTATAAATTGTTATAGTAAGCAGTAGCACAGGGGAATGCAGGCCTATGGCTACACAGGGCAGGAAACTGGTCACTAACACTCCTGACAAGGCTGAGGGTATCTGGGCTGATCTTTGTGCTATGGTTTACAGTTCTTCCAGCTGATTTACCATTCTCCTAGAGTTGTACAGGAATTATCCAGCACTGTGTTTTCAATATGTAATTAATCACTTCTTACAGTCACTGTCAAAGTACCGTAGGCTAAAAACCAGATACCTAATGGAATAAAAGAATGATACTAGTTATATAGGGCAACACTAAATTCTTTAATGTAAAAATCTTAATTATCCAGAAGCCATGAGTAGGTTGGTTGATTGGCAGTGTGATGCTCTTTCTCCAAGGAATTGAAATAGGTCATACAACTGAATAGAAAGAAAAGAAATACAAAATGCAATTTTAACTCTAAGTCTGTGCATATTTCTAAGGCATGCAATCTAAAATTTATTCACTGCTGCATTTGTAAGTTTGACATCCTTGTTGCGTGGACGTGCAAAGTCAGGCTATGAAACACTAACATTACTCTCAACATTTTCTTTCATAAAGAAACCCACATATTCAACATTATTTCTTAATCGCATTTCCTCACTTTGATTCATTTAATTCAGTCTTCCAGAACAGAAAGTAGATAGACACGAGAAGGTGTCTTGGCAACAATTCCCTCAGTCTGTACTGCTCTGTTCTCAGGTATGGATTGCCTCACAATGTTTCTCTTGTTCTCTTTCTCTGGTAAGAAGAATACTTTTCCATCTGTTTCCATCATGGGGTTGTAAGAAGTTCACATGCTGCAAATACCTTTGACCTACTACGAGCACACAACAAACTGCTCAGCTTTTCTAATGCAAGTAATTAGGTAGATCACATATACCTTTTTAATTTAAATCCACACTGCTTCAGCATAGCAAAGAGTCAGTGAACAGCGGTAAGAAAGAACCGGATGAGCTTCTCATGTGGGCTACTACAGCTTCAGAAACTAGACTTCAGTAAATAAAACCCAAGCCAGCTCCGAGTTTGACTAGATACGTCAAAGGTGTAGTAGCTAATATCACATCTGTACAAATATTCTGCAATATTTCACATAATAATATAAGCATTTTTCTATTTCATGAATTGTTGGCCTCACATTCAAATCACATTTAGTTGCATTCCACTCTGGTATTTGATTTAACACAAAATCATAAGTCCAACACCCATGATACAAATCTAAGTCACTGCCTAACAACTGAGATGGATTTTTCTGGTAAACACTCTGAAATTGAGACTATTATGTTGCTACAAAAATAGTTTAAAATACTTAAAACTTCTTGGTTTAGCTCCCTATTATTAAAGACTACACAGCCTCAGTGCAATAAACCAATCTACATACAGCCTTGCTGACTGTAAACAAAGGAGCAGAGGGAAGAGAAGACCCAGAGTTTGCAGCTATAATAAAAGAAACTTTTGTAGAGACAGAGTATAATGCACTCTGGAATCTCTCATGGGACCATGGCCACTACAAACAATATGCTCTTGGGGCTCCTGTTTTTGGCTTCCTGTTTTCCACAAGCCACAGCACTCTGTACAGTTGCATTTGGAAGTGCACAAATGCTCCTGTATCCAGTGTGCTCCACAGTTTTAATTTGTAAACTGCCAGCTTACGCACCCCAAGTGAAGTATCATAGGTCTCATATGTTATTGACTCAGGGCTTGATTACCAAGTTTCATAAGATGTAATTATTAGTTAAAATTTTCCATCGCAATGCATTTGATTAATTAATTCAAATGCTATATTCAAAGTTAATTTATATTTTCTTCCCACGGTGCAGGTGGTTTAGAGCACGGCTGACTGGCAGGCAAGAGAAACATGCATACAGCTCTTTTATATAACGCTACTGATATTATAAAGTATCAGAAAGTAAACTTAATTAACATGAAAGCTAGCTACCAAAAGGAAAGCTAACTTACCTGCCAACCACATTTAGTAATCTCTACAGCAGTTATATCCTGCCACAATCATCAAGAGAGGACACACAAATCAATCTTTCAACAGTGACAAGCTAGTAAACGAGTATGTTATCATTGTCACTCATCTCTACGTTGATTTCAAGTCCTACTAAGTCCTTCTGAGACCTGAGCACCAGAAGCACACAGAGCACTCAAGCCTTAGTGCCTGCATTTATTCTGTGACTTATAAAGAAACCTAACACTCTACCATCCACTCCTTTTCTAATCATTCCTTCCTCGTTGGATACACAGAGCTACATTACATCTTGTATACAAACACCCAGACAAAATCAGCATCGACTGCCAGAGAGTTGTGATTATCATCAGCTATTTCACTTCCAAGCACCTGGGGTATAAGACAACGGCACTCTGAGTTGCTGGTAGCATTGCATCTCAAAGGCAATTCCAGCTGCCAGGGCATTTTGGGGTTATGGTTATTTCTGGGCACTGTATTTTCATCATTAATCAGTTTTGAGCAACTGAAGTATTACTGTAGGCAAGCACAGTGCTATGCAGTAAATATACTCTTGCTCCTGTTTTTACAGTATAATCTGCTTGTTTTGATGTGAGTTATGATTTTTTTGGTTTTACATAACTCAATCAGCCTTTACAATGCACTCTTCAACAAAACAGTTATGAAAGCTCTGATTAAAAACATTCCAGCAATTACTTAACTCCATTGAAGATCACAAAGAAAAAATGTCCCCGAGAACTACAACTAACTAGAATTTTGAAGTTCCCAAAAATAATCAGGTTAATTTTCTATTCATTAATGACTAAAGAAATTCTGCATGACTTATGCTTTCCCTCCCCTCCTTTATAGTTTTTAAGGAAAAATATTTTATATTCTCTTCAAAGCTTACAAAAAAAAAAAAACAACACCCCTACAATTTTGCATACCTGAATAAGCAGTGAAATTGAGGGCAAAATAAATTAAATAGTCAGTTTTACCCTCCAGTGCACTGCAAACACAGAAAACACCAGGTCTGCAGGGTGGGCTTCTAGCAGTTTAAGCTACAATGAAAACAGCATGACAGAAGAAAGCCACCATTACTTGCATGTCAATAAGGGTAAAGTCGATGTTAAAATAGCATCAACAAATTTGCACTGTTGCAATATTTTCCTCTATTTCACTATTTTCCTCTATTTCACATTACAAAAAGAAAAGAATGAAACATCTGTAGCTGATTCTTCCTCCAAGAAGCAGTAAGATGCAGTCTCATCCTTCATTTCTCTCCACTCTGCAATTAATTGGTTTAGATAATACAGACTAAGCATAATCGCAGCAATCATCTTTCAGTGAAACTCTCTTTGCAAAAAACTAGCCTCAAAATAGAAAACAAAAGTATTCCTTAGCTTTCCTATACTGCTGAATCAAATACATGTTAACCTAGGTTGTCTATCAGTGTTAGCTGGCACAGAACATGAAACTTACCATACTGAAGCTGCATCCTTGTTTTATTACTCAGATTAATTCAGTATATATTTGAAACTGAAATATCTCCTACCTTTCCCCATGAGAAATTTGGGCAATATCACAAGCACTTTGTGTCTCACTGTACCAGTCTGATGGTCGCAAAGCAGTCAGCTTTGCACTGCTAAAGAAAACAGCTTGAGGTTCAACAAATCAGCAGTGTTGGCATCGGATATAGCTGAAGTAAGGGGGAGGAGAGTCATTGCGAGATGTCACTGACAACTTCATTTCCACTTCTGTGCAAATTAAATGTAGGCTGGGGCACAGAAATGGAACATAATTAGACATAAATAGTAGGACTGCAGGCTCTGGTTGACTAAAGGTATTAGTACAGTAAAGAAAGAGTCAATTAAACTAGTAGTTTAACTTACAAACTGCAGCATTAATAATCCTCATAGAAGTACAAAACAACAACAGAAGCCCAGTTCTGGAAATGCAACACTGAGCACCTCCAGTGGTAGCCTAATTCCATTATAAAATCTCTCAATCAGAAAATGCCTCACATACCCTGTTCTAGTGCCACTACACTGAAAAAAAACCATACAGAGAAGCAACAGCTGTGATCACTGAAATATGAAAATACAATATGAGCTATTAACAACTGCGTAAGAAAAGATAACAGAAAAAAAGCATCCTCTTTTGATGGCATATAATTCTTTAATGCTCATACATACAACATAGTAGCCAAAACCGAGTAACTGTTCTAACTTACACCACTTACACATCTTTCGACCTGCTAACCAGAGTAATAAGCACAATATTTTGAAACCATTATTGTGTTAGTTTATTTTTAATGACACTTTATAACTAGTAGGAGATTTATTGTCTACTCAGAAGCTGCCCAATAGGCAGCTAATGTATCATTGCTGCAGCTGTCTCTGAATTTGTCATGTTACAAAGCTGACTCAGACAGGAATCCTATGCCAGAAGATCTTTGGTGGCAACAGCAAAAATCCTAGTAATATCCCCTCTGGAGAGCACAAGTGCTACTCTTGGAAGGGTGGAAAAGGCCAAGAAAAAGTAAATCAGCCGATAAATCAAATAAACTGGTTTCAAAACGCTTCAGTAATCACTGTCAGAAGTTTACAGGAGATGAACCCTAGCACTGATCAGTTCTTCTAACAGCATCCAATTTCAGGTTTATGGAAAGAAGTCAAAAATACTTAGTCATTACAGCATTTTGCTCCCTCCTCTTCCAATGCATGGTTAACTTTTGACTTTTGTTTTCCCAGTCATGCTGGCTTTTAAATTATTCTCACGTAATGTTGCACAGGTTGCACACATATATGCATATATACGTATATAAGTATTTCAGGTTTTAAATAATGGGGAAACTGGATTCAAACAGTGGTTCTTTGTAGCAATATTTCATCTAGCTCATACTTGAAGAAGGTTCAAGTGCAGTGTTTAACTAGAGAGAGAAGACACAAGTGTCTGCCCTAATCAAGATGTATTTGCTTCTTAGCTATTCCCAAGAAAACATGAAGATAATTTCATTTACAAACTATCTGCCCTACTGTTCTCCTATGTAAATCATTCCAGATCAAGAAATTACTTATTTATTCTTCCTTTCTTATTCCACACCCTGTCCTTGGTCAGAGCTTGCACAAATAAATCAATCAGGTGCTAAAGCATAATTTCTCCAAATGTATAGGGCAGCAGATTTTAAAAGGAACATACAAGGCAGGATAAGGAAAGTGAAGAAGACAACTAACAAAAATGCTGGAAATTCAGGATGCCCAAAAAAACCCTGCTCACACAAACAGTTAAAAGGTCCCTTCAGGAAATAAACACTGAGAATTCAAATAACCACACCAAATGTCTCTATGTAAGCCTCCTTTTACACACCAAAAATGTACCTTGGATGAGCTCAAGGCTGAACAAGTATAACTCATTAAAGGGAGTACATTAAGTTTGTAAATAGCAGGAGATCTATAGTTCGGAATTCAGTATTTATTTACATTATTTATGCAGTTATATCTACATACAAGTATCATTTCACAAATCAGTTGAAATTTCCACTTATACCCCAGTTTGAAGCAGATTAAGTGTGCCACTGCCTTCTCTCCAGTTAGACCTACATTAAGCCAAGGTTACCAACATTACTTGTTAAAAGGGAAAAAGTCCCCAGTATTTAACCAAAGATTAAGCCTGGTTCGGAAGTACTTGTTCAGAGTGAAATTACAATCTTCGGACTTTGAATCTGCAATTTCATTGATTCCCCCCCGCCCCCCCCAAGAGTTATTTTTGCATCACCTCAGTTTTCAGTTTCTTTTTGCCAACAGCGAATTTAGATTGTGATGGGTTGGACCTAATTAAAACCTGAGCAAAAGCAAGGAAAACTTGGGGGTATGGGAAAGTACACATTCAGAAGTCCTCTAATGCATAGGCACGTGAAAAATCTGACTGCAGTAGAGCACTGGGTTGAATTAGCCATCTCTGGCATAGGAAAACAATTAGTGCAAAGCTGTTTAAACAGATCCCATACCATCCCCTTGAACAATCACTGGCATGACATATATCCATGTCTAGGAGAAGGAGAGAGTCAGAATGCCTTTCTTCCAAGCTGATCTCATTTTTGCTGCAACAGCCTCTGTGGGGCACTGGAGGATGGAGTAAGCTAGAACAAGCTAGAACAATTTTCAGACTCTCTAGTTTGTATGAGCAATAACGCTGGCATCTGGTGGCTCTAAAAATAAATACAATCAAAAGAAAAAAAAAAACTAAAAACTAAAAAGAAAAGAAACAACCAAAAAGAAAAAAAAACCAAACACCAGTCCTGAGATGGTGGAATTAACGTTTCACATCCCTTCTGGCAGCTTGTATTTCTCCATTTGCCAACTACTCTCTTTTCTTGCTATTTTCTCCCGTTGAGTATGCTTCATGGTTATTCAGAAGATTTATGTATTTTCTTATGCTACTGCCTTAGTAATGTCAAACATGCAAGATGATAGTTTCTGCTAGATAATTCTCTTCCCACTAGATGACAAGGAGTTCAAAGACAGAATGAACATCTTGAGTCTTTATTATCCAACTTCCCACTTGTGCATACACTGCATGTAGAGTTTGTTTGAGGTGGCAACTCGAGAGCAAAGCAAGACACAGAGCACATCAGTTCTGCACATCTTGTCAATGCAGATGAGCAGTAGGAATTCAGCATCAAACAAAGGGAGCCGTACACCCCGCCACACACTTAATCATAAGGGTGACAGACTTATCTGTGAGCACACATGAGGTATAGATATTACTGAAAAATCTCTGCATATTTTAGTGCTAAATCAAAGTTCAAATCTGAAAGAAGTGGCTTTTGAGTACCAAGATCTAAATCACACCTTAACTGACTGTTAAGAAATGAAAAATGCACAGAATCACTGAAAAACAGTATGGAAGAAAATCAGGATTTTCATACATCCTCTACGGCTGGATAAAGTCTCAGCTGGTCTCAGAAAAGCCCACAGCTCTGTTGCATACACCATGGCTACTTAGACAAACTTCCCAATAGTGCTAATATTTGGGATGTCCCAAGAGCCATTTTTAAAATCTTTGTAACAGTAATTATCTCTAAAGCAGCCAATTAGGGTTGCTATTGATTGTTTCAGAAAATAAATAGATCACTGATGCCGTATTTTTCCATGCCAACACCACGGCACGTGGGCTGTAGGTCCAAGAAACCTCACTTCATACATGACATCTCAATTCAAAATCTGCAGTGTCCTTCCACATAACTTCTGACAATTGTCCCAGGCTCACCCTTCATCACAGCATCGTCAAACACATGTGAGATTTCTGAGGAGAGCAAACAAGCTGGCAAATGACTGAAAGCTTACATTTATAGAACTTTGGCTGAAATTCAGCCTTCTAACAGCTGCAGCCATGTCCATGACATCTTGAAAAAAAACCAAACTCTGAACTTCACTCCTACAAAGATTTGCTTTTGTGTGCAAGTTTTTGCTGCCCTATTTTAGTAGTCCGGAAGGACTCAATGCTTCACATCTCTCTCCGGCTGATGCTTAATTTTTAATGAATTGTAATTAAGAACTGAAGCCCCGCCCTCCATCCACCCCCGCACAGCATACAACTCCAGCAGCCATCTCTTCACTATTCCCTTCCCTCCCTGTCAGCACTGAAGCCATAATGTACAGGGTGTGGGACCCTCCCATCTCTTCACAGAATTACAGATGAATACACTGGGAGCACATCAGGAAGCAAAGCAGATTATGGCATTATTTCAAAAGCTGTGTACTTTGAACATTCCTTCAGATGCCAGAAGAAATCTGAAGATCTGTAATTTTTTTCAGTTTTCATATCTGGGACACATTTTACATAGGGAGAACTTTTAAGGGTTGAGAGTGTAGTGTTCTGAGCTATCCTAAAAAGCAGAGTATAGCTAAAACTAGGACAGAATGTGCCCTAAAACCAAGAACAGTTAGAAGTCTCACACTGTAGATGTTAATATTCTCCATGTTGCTGTGAGCTATAGTTGATATTATTTGTATAGCATCAGAGCTATGCAGAGTACTCCACAAAATTCAGGAAATGAAGATTTGCTCCTAGGAAATTTGTCTCCCAAGTTTAAAAAAAAAATATACACCGTATAGAGAGTCATTAACTGTAGAGAACTACTAAGGTAGCTTTCCCCTCTGATTATTACTTGAGTTGTTCTTACAGATGGCCTTTAACAAAGGCTTTATGAGTGAAGAATTACATATGCAGTCATTGCAAACATTTAAGCTTTTAGTACCATGTTCAGAGTTATGACATACCACTGAATAAAAAGAAATAAAACAAGCCAAAACAAAACAAACCACCAAAACAAATAACAAAAACCCACACCACCATCCTTGTTTTTCCCTCCAGACCAACAAAAGAACTTACAATCTTCTCTCCCTACTCCGTTTTTAATTCCACTGTTTCCATAGTGCTTTCATCTGAGTTTGTTGACAGACATGCATTTCCCAATCCCTTTCTGAAGTGGAAGTCTCTAATGTTGCAGATTATCCTTCACTGCTTTACATTCATTATTGACTCTCCTTTTCATATAATTATGGTATACAGGAACCTATACATACAAATACACTGTTTAATTTCACTAGAACAGATGCTAGAGCTAATAATGTATGTTGGTTTTTTGCAGCAGTGAGAAAATTTAGACTGGTTGTTGCTCCTGTCTACCTCTGATTGTTTATGGAACCAGGCAGTGCCATCAGTACTAACTTTTGACAGTCACATGCAGGATTTGTGCTTGATAGACTCAAGTCATTAATCTGACAATCTTACGATTCACCTGGTTTTTAATAGCAATTCAGTCATGCACATGTAGGCGTGCATAATGGATACATATATGCATGCTGGCTTGCTTGTTTATGACTATATCAATTGCTTGCCATAAGATTTACGGGATGGATTGCTGGTAAACAACTTTGGTATCTCATTTTAGTTTTATCTGGAGACTGGCAATAACATGAAAAAGACTAAAAAATTATTCTGTGCTTCAGCTAGTATTTTAAAACTCTAATATACAAGACCTCCCTCCCACTGGAGCTTTTGGTACCTCTGGAGACATTGGTATTTCAAGAGCTACAAGTTTACTCTGACAGAGAGTCTAGAAGAAATAGCAAAGAGCTACTTCATTATTTTCAATCCTAGCAATAAACATGGTATGTTAAAGGCTTCAGCACATTAGTTACTGATCTTAAATCTCTTTAATGATATGAAACATTTTAAGATCCGCTGTTTGTCACAGATAGATTATTCCCTGGGTTTATTTGCTATGATCTAAACACTCATATTCAAGGAATGTTTATAAAACACTGTTGATAGCAGTTAACATTCTGGACATGTTTGAATTTAACTAGAGAAGGCGAACTTCCTCTGAGTTAGCACTACAGAAAATTTTATTCCTCTAGATGAAAGTTTAGTTAGATAAAGCGTCTTGAATAAATTTCTGTATCATGACAGCTCCTTGGCCTCATTTACTGATAGACTACAGGACTATGCAGGGGGTGAAAAGAATATAAAAAAAAATCCCTCTATCTAGCCCAAGTTCATTTAGAAAGGCATGAATGTAACTACCATAGTTTTCGTGCCTTCTCCATCTTCATTTTCCCCTTTCAAATAAAATGCTTTCAAAATGGCAAAAATAGAATTTGATCTTTGAACACTTCTTTTACAGAGACTTCTAACTCCAGAAACACAAAACTCAACTTCTGCCATCCCAGACACATATAAAAAAGCCCCACAAAGTAGCCCACAATTCAGGGGGTGAGGGGGACAAGGAAGTACAACCTGTTTTGGAAGATCAGCTTTCCAAAACTGCCCTGTTTGCTCAAGCAGGATCACTTTGAACAGGAGATTCAGTCAAACTCCTGTCTGGACCAGCCCAAGCAGCAGTGGGAGTGGCTTCTGTCAACCCACAGCACAATTAATACAAAAATCACAGCAAAAAGAAGTTGTTTGGGGTTTTTTTTCTCCTTTCTTAAGGAAAGTGCAGAGACACAAATCTTGTCCTGAAAAACATAATCTAGATCAAAATAAAGTATCATTATTAACCTTCCAGACAAATACAAGTGAGCCACAGAGAAACTGCCTATGATGCACTGCATGTGACACACGGTGCTTACAGCATAGCCAGGAAATAAACCAAGTGTACCTGAACCATTCTACATCCACTGTCTCATAAATTCAATTTTCATTTTCACCAAAGCTTTAATAAATGAGAATGTGCATCCCAAACAGCAGATTTCGGTGTAGTTAGAAGCTTTTAAAATGCTTAATTAGCTATTTCTCATTCTAAATCAGGAAAACAAAGTCACAGAATCAAAGTTGGAAGAGACCTTGGGAGGTTAGCTACTTCACCAAGCTGGGTCAAACATCGAACTTAGATCAGGTGTTCAAGGCTTTGTGCTGACAAGTCTAGAAAACCTACAAGAAACTGTGTATTCAATATGAAATTTAAATATATCAAGGACAAAATATCCTGAAGAGAGATCCTATCACAAATCTTTTGAAGAAAGTAGGCATAATAATCCTGATCACAAATGATGCTATTTCCCCACTATCTGTTTACTATAACTAAGCCCTGGCTTAGTTGTGTAGCAGGTGATAGCAACAGAAGGCAAAAAAGATAACACAGAACATGAAATTATAAATCAAACCTGTCTTCAGGTATGGGGTTTTTTTGTTTGTTTGGGGTTTTGTTGTTTATATTTTAATGTGAATTTCATGTAATAAGAAACTGGGTTTAAAATAAAAAAACAAACACATCCCCCAAGGATAAAGGCTCATATCAACCAGCTTTTCCAACAGACACACTGTGTTTATCCATACCCCTTGTCCTGTTATGTGCAAAAACCACGTTATGATATTTGTACAACATAAGGTTTTCCAAACATTCAACCTGGAAGTATCTGGCAAAGCAATTAGCTGAAATAATAACTAGGGCACAGACTACTCGAAGGAAATTACTATAAAAAATAGTTTATTTAAGATACTTTGAGCCTACCTATGCTCATTTAATATATTCAAGATCCCATACTTTGTAATATTTTCTGAGGTAAAGTTGTTCTGCTACCAGATCCATGCCAATCTTTTTTCTTCCCTTCTATACAAAACCAAAACGAAAATAAATCAGTATTTTCCAAAGAGTATGTTCTTGAAATAACTCCCAGTAATGGTGGTGGGCTGTAAATATTAAAATAAGTGACACATTTATTTCTGAGAACACTCTTTAGCAATCATTTTCATTTACATTTTTTAAAGAGCACACAATGTTGGCTTGTATAAACATTATTTTGTTCCTCTGATTCAATAAGTAATTTTTCCAGGTGGAACATCTAAATTATCACATACTGAAAAGCACAGTGTCTTACACCCATCTGGTTTGAATTTGCGAAGTGGATTGTTGTTCATACATTTCACCTGTGTGAAATAAAACTGTTGGTGAAGCAGTAATTATTTTTTTATTGAAAACAATGAAAGATGAATTCTGAGCACAGTCCACCATTAATTACTACAGGTAGCCTGCCAAATATTTACTTAAACATCGTCAACAAACCAAGCAAACAAAGCAGAACACATGCTTGCACAGCAACCCATGGGGTCAATCACACAGCCCAAAATCTTGGTGCACATCAGGCAGCCTTATTAGTCACCATCTGCAACAGGAACATCATCTTACTTTTTCTGACCTCTGTTGCACTAGCTTTTATTCACCTGAGATGAAATCTATTCCTGTTTTCCTTTCCATACAGTGGAAGGTGTGCTGACTGTTTATGAACCTACTGAGAACCCAGTTTACAGAGTTGCAAAATAGCTCTGCCAAATCCCTCGATAAGAAGTGCTTTGTCATTCAGTGAAGAGCAAAGCAAGACAACACAACCATCCCAGCCAGTAAATCCCCCCTTCTAGCACAAGAGAAAATAAATTTAATCAGAAGATATGCAATGAGGTTATATGGTAATAAAAGAGACGGGTGGAAAAAAAACACAAGAAAACCTCAAACGCTTAAATTCTCTTCACTAAACCAAAAAAAGAACATGTTCTTCCTTCTCCTCTTAACCAGCTGGCATGCTATCTTCTCCAGACAATGCAGAAGCCCTGGTATCCTTGGTATCCCTTTTTGTATCTCTCAGTTATCTATGCTCACATTATGCATAACATAGAGATCCAAATCTCTAACAGAGAGTGCCCTCACTGTTGAGCTTTCAGAGATTGCTGTACATCAGTCTAGCCTTGATTTCAATTGCTGATTAAGTAGTATGTGCTTAATTCAAGGCATCTAGAAATGAGAGTTGGTTACATAAAGCAATTCACTTTATTCATGTACTCCGGGAAACCTTACAGTCCAATCTTTACCAAAGTACCATTCCTACAAATTAGGTTACCTGCACAAATAGTACTGTTGATTTCACATACCTAAAATGAGGACTAATTCCAAGGGGCAAAAGGTAGGTGTCCATCTCCTCTAGACGGGTTTTTACAGCATAGACTGTACAGCAGCCTATGCTGGCAGAGAGATACCCAGCACACCAGTAACAGCAGGCAGGTGTGTTACTGCATCTTCTGCTGGCCTGGATTAGAGGATGTTAGCCTCTTCAAAACCCACCGCATGAGCCCCAGGAGTGTCCATTCAAATCAGGGAAACAAGTACTTTGAGAACTACCCATTGACTGAAAAACATTCACACAGAAAGCCAGTGCACTGCACATCTGAAACAGACATTATTCAGGAACTTAAGTTCGCACACGTTCATTTAAATGCTCTCATTTTAAAAATAAAATCACATGACATTCTATTCCAGTGCATCTGTAGAGTCAGTGATTCATCTAATCAGTTTGCTCTTGTGCAGTCTGATTTACTGAGTCATTGCAAGTACCTCTTAAATTGTTTTACTGAATTATTCCATGGCAGTCACATAAAGATGAGCTGAAAACTTATCGTCTGTCCGAAGGTAGAGCTCCTAAAAGTGTGTTGTCTTGGCCCATGTCCTAACTTTCACTGACATACCTTCAACACAAAAGTCTTTACCCTGAAAGCTCTCTGGATTCAGGGAGCAGGACTGTCTTTTCAGTGTGGTAATACTGGCTGTGTGGAAAAAGGGATGAAGAATAATCCCTATGAGCTTTCTGTAAATTAGCTAGTCCCTATCTAGCATTCTGCCTTCATGTGACCAATATTCAGGGAAGTTTCTGAACAAAAATATAATTAGTTCTATTAGTATTCATGTTTTGATTGCATTTACTGCTTTGATACTGGCATCCCTTCATCAGTTTGCTGCCTGTGGGTTTACGCATCCAAGATGTGGGGACATCTGCAGCAGCCTCCACTGCAGACCATTCACAGGTTTGAAGGCTCGAGGGAAGACTGCAGAACAGATTAAAATGTTACAGGGGCTGAGTCCAGCCTACAGACGATGCCTCTGGCTCTGCACACTCACACCGCAGTGACTGCAATGAGTTCTGAACTAATTAGTACATGTTCTGCTGGCAACTCACACTCTCAGAAGCACGAAGCTCTGGTCAACTAAGTGTGTCAATATTTACTCTGTTCTCAGGTTATTGCGGCACGCGATGAGCTGCTGTGGTTAAGAGCAAGCTGTATATGCAAACCCCTGGAATTCATTACTGCTCTCATCTGCTGCGAGAAGATAGCAGGACTGATTTCAATCAGCATTTTTAGATGCAAGCTGTCTACATGCCATACCTACAATTTCTAATGACAACCAAGAAGCATTTTAGCGTACAACCTTATTTCCCTGCTCCTCAAGAGTTTTAATCTAAGAAAAAATTAAAAAGAGCAGACACTGTACAAGGTTTGTGATTTACTCAGGCTGCATAGCAAATCACAGTGAGAACTGCAGTTAGCTCAGATGACACCCAGCCCAGCATATAGCCATTGAATTAATGGCATTAAGATTCTACATTTCAGAGTGATATCCATTCATTATGCTCTTTACACTTGGTTGGAAGCAAAGAGGGGAAAAACACCCACAAAACTGTTAAAAAAAAAAAAAGCCATCGAAATACACTTCAAAGCTTCCCAACCTGTCCCAGCCATCATGATATATATGCTGCAAGACTGCTCCCATGATTCCAAGGAGTTGCTGATATAATGGTAAATTAATGTCAAGTCTTTTGAGTGACTTAACACAAATTTTATTCTAAGTAAGAGTTTAAATGAAAAGAAAATAGTAGGGCTCACCCTTATTTTTGTGAAACAATTATATAAGAGAGCTTTCAACTTCACATTCTTCAACAACAACTATGGCTTCTTCTATTCATAACAGAGGAATTTTTATGCAGAATATTTTAAAAACTCACTGTTTCAGAAAATTAAATTACTCCTTGGGAAATAAAAGCAATAAACTGATACCACCCAACATTTAATGAAATATGAGACAACCGCATCAGTCCATAACAAATGGGCATGTCTGCAGGCATGTGATACCCATTTCATGCCTACTACTTTAGCATAATATCCTAACAATATGCTACGCATCAAAATCACTGTTTTTAGTGGTTGTCTTGTTTGGATTTTTTAAAAGTTCATAATTAAGAACAATTTTTGTACGTGGTTTATTTTGAGCAACTCAGATAATCATTCTCCCTATGAAAGTAGCTCCTTCATTTTGGACACCTATGAGGAAGGAAGCTTTCCCTAAAAAGCCAGTCTATTGAGCTGAAAATCTCCTAAGAATTTATTAAAACTGTAATCCATTTTACAGATAAGATTAAATTTCAGCCAATCAGACTTGCAGATGTGTATTTCTGATCCAAAATTTTGTCACAGGAATTCCTAACAGAATGCAGTAACTTAAAGGTGCCTTGAGGTAATAGTCACTCTAACTGACCAGACGGTCACCAGCACTGTTCTCTCGCCAGCCCAGGCATGGCTGGCTGTCACACCAGTACAGCTTTACGTTACACAGAGCATTTGCTGTTCTACAAGCATGCAATATCTACCCTGTAAAAGTTCTGTGGTCCTTCTGAATGCACAGCACTACGATATTCTTTGCAAAACAAAGCATCATGATAGAGATTAAATTAGGCAAGTTGAAGTTAGAAGTCCCAGACATCTGTAGCCTTAAATGACACTTTAAGAGCATAAAGATGCTGCCGTAATTCCATATCTCTTAAAAAACTATATATGCACAAGTATTCTCACTGACTTAATTCAGAATATTCATATGAAGGCTTCTTCATGTGAATAAGATCCAAATAAATATATAAGCCCATAAATAAATTCAGCATGAAGCATAACTAAGACAGACATTGCATTAGTCATATAACTTCATTATGATTTAAGATTCACTGTTCAGATCTCTTGTAACTCAAGTCATGTATAAATCATATAGGAAAGAAATTACATTAAGGAAAAGCTGGTCTCTTACTTTCGTCTCTAAAAGCCTTAAATCTTTACAAAAGCAAATTTATAAGGAAGAAGTTATAGCTTCCTGATGTGTACTATCAAAATTAAAAATAAATGAACCAAGAAATTGCTGGAGTTATGCAAAAAAAAAAACAACCCACAACCCAAGATACAAACAAAAAACCCCAAACCAAAACAAAAAATAACAAAAAACACCAAAAAGCATACAGACCTACTAGTCACTTTAAAAATTTTAGTGACCGGACATCTATTTGGTAATATTTAACTGGTTGCTTAGGGAGAAGACAAAACAGAAGGTCGGTTAAAGATATTAACTATTTTAAAAGCAATGATTAATTTCTTTCCCAGAGTTTTCCCACTTGTAAAATCTAGTGCCTAGTTTTAAGTCAATCTGTCCCAGATTTTACTACTTCACAGTGCTACTCAAAATATATTTGATCACTGTAAATATATTTATTTACAGTAATCAAATAGTGATCACTATTTGTGATCACAAATATTTATTTACAATGATCAAACAGGCAATGCTTATATTGCCTGTTTGCAATATAAGCTTCTACCTGTTTTACAGCTCCCCTCTCCTCCACAGGACCTGTACCTCTTTACTCAGCATTTCCTCTCATGAGAAGTATTCACTCAAATGCTTGTTCACTGTACAGCTCAGTGTCCTTTTGCTTTCCCTCAAGGCTTTAAACACTGAAGGAGATAAACTTGCAGGCAATGTCCTTTCCTGCTGAGAACTGGTTAGCAGACCATTTCTTGTCTTCTGTGACAATGGCCTTGCCTCAGTGATCCATACACAACCAACACGGCTGCTCAGCTCTGCTTGTTTGGGAACACAGCCAAACAGCTGAGGAGGCAGAAAGAAAAACCCACAATCATCAGCTAGTGCAAAGCTATTTGCTCAGGAACACAGGTCGTTCCAACACCAGCACAATTCCTCTGTCGCACACAGGTCTTCACTCAAGTAGTGAAGCAGAGCTTGCCTCTGACTTGATAAACACTGCAGAGAACTACCCTGAGTTAGAGTAATTGCCTCTCCAGCTACTGTGCTCATTTGCCAGCACTCTATCAGAACAATGGAAAAGGATCCAAGAGCAGGAGTCTTATGAGGAAAGTCAAAGGAAAATGCTCATTAGGTAATAAATATAACAACATAAATGATAGGGGTGAAAAAAACACTGGTTCAATTAATTTTTGACTGAGCTTCTCATAACCTACAGGCAGGAAAGAAATGTAATTTATAAAAGTAGTCAGAGTGACAGTGCACATCTATGTAATCTGTGAAGAGAAATTGATAGCTTCCTAGGCAAAACATGGAATGCCTGTAAGAATATAGCAGTGACTCTGAGACTGTGAATCACTAGGGTTTGAAAATGCTTTTGAGAGGTCCAACCTCCTGCTTAAACAGGGACAGCTTTGAACTTAAAACAGGTTGCTCACAGATTTGTTTGAACACATCTCAAACACCTTCAGTGAGAGAGAATACACAACATCCCTGACAACCTGTTCCAATGCCACTTCCAGGGTAAAGACTGTGTCCTTATATTCCACTGTTAGCTTCCTGTTAACGTTCCTGACCACCGTATTTGTTCTGCTGTGCACATCTGCCAGAGGCTAGTCCTTCACACACAGAGGACTTTGCATTTGACCTCACCAAACTTTGTAAGACTTCTGTTGGCCCGTTCCTTCAGCCAGTCTAGGTTCCAGTCAAAACCAGTGACAAAGGTAATTCCTAAGGATCTAGAGGGCAGGATAACTGATATAGGGAAGAATCTAGACAATTCTGGAATACAATCTCTGAAGGTCCAATTTAATGACTAGGTTGTATGATTTTTCATAACTATAAAAAGATTTTCAAGATTTAATAGGCTTTTATTGGAGCTAGATATTAGGGGGAAAGCTTTCTAATGGTTACAGTAGGCTACTGGAACAGATTCCTCAAAGAAGAGCCAATGACATATTCACCAAACCAGATGTGCATATAAAATAACCACAGGAGTAGGAAAAATAGCCTATTTTTCTTTAACAATAAATGTGTGCAATCAAAACATTCAACAATCTCATTCTGAAAGCCTTTCTAAAGTTTTTAAATTTTCTTTAGTGTTTTGTTGGGATTTTTGTCCTGCTCTCAATAGTCTGGAAGAAGTTTCCTCCCTTACCTCATCAGAGCAATAATCTCTGAGTAGAGCATCTAAAATAAGCATGTTTGTGGCACAGCTGCCTTACAGGAATACTACTGCTAGTTTAACTGAATTAAAAAAAAAATACTTTCAAAATTTAAGCCTATTTAGTTTATTTTCCAGAACAAAACAATGAAAATCTAAAAACGTGATTTAGTATATCTATTTTGACAATGAATAGGATATTTTATTTCACTCATTTTCCAATCTAATCTCTTCAACTGAGGTCTTAATTATTTTTACCAATTAGAAAATCCATTGTCAAATTATTTCTTCAGTATTATAAGCAAAATGAATTCAAGTCAAAGCATATTTGTAAATACTTCTCAAATTATTTTTTTAGATGTAGCAAGTATCAATATTTGCCTATATTTGTACTTTTATCCTATGTAGTCAATATATGTTATTACTTTTATACTATTTATGGAGTAAACTAATAAATCTGCACGAAAGCCATAAAAAGAAAAGGTCTAGAAATAAGCAGTGAGCAGGATGCAATGAACAGCTTGAGAAAACTGCCGTCTGACAGCGTTCTTTTCAAAGGCCTGCAGGTGTTCTTTGAGCTGTACTGTGTTTACCTAGAAAGAACTCATCCAAACCCAGAAAAATCTTCACCTTTGAAGTTGTAGTGAGGCCAAAAAGTAGTGTTTCATTTGCTTTTCATCCAAGCTAATGCTGACATAAGAATTAAAAGTAGGAGGAAAACTTTTCATTTTTGCTTCCATAGGAAACTAATGCTGCCCTCAGATGTGCCAAAAATACAGCACACTGTGCTTCTCTTTCGGAAATAATTGTGTAACATCACAGTGTATAGCAGGGTGAATCCTTGTGTTTTGAACACCAGAAAGTGGCGCACATGGCTTGATGAGCAAGTTTTGCTAACGTGCCATTCATGGCACAGTGACTTTAACAAACCTGCCATGATTTACCTGCTGGCTCTGTTCAGCTGCAGTCAGGACTTCCAGAGAGCCCAACTCCAAAGACAAATACTCACTAACATGCCTGTCTCAATAATATCTAAAATTATTATTTCTTAATCCTTTTGGTCTCTTGCCACAGCAGTCCATACATAGGGATAATAAAAAATAATTTAAAATTAACTTCAAGTTGACAGAACTATTATAAGTAAAATTTTGCATTTGTTTTTTTGCCATTACAAAATTAACAGATTGGATCCAATTTCTTACTCAGCTGCAGCACTATACTTGTTTTTAATACATTCAGCAAACAATTAAAATTGCTATTTTTCTCTGTGTGTAATAGAAGTTAGCTCCCTTATTTCTTTCTAATGTAGTTCTCTGTATTTATTTCTTCCATTTTTATAATGCATGGGCATATGTTCTTTGATCATTTAAAAATAGCATAAATTCACATGCAGCAAGAAAATCTATTTTATAAAAAACTGCATACAATCTACTTAAAGTAACAATGATTCATTACTCAGCAGTATAACTGGAGCTATTTCAGAGAATATTTATTATCATACATTTCCCACAAGTGCTCTTGTAGCTCTGCACCAGCAGGTAGCCTGCGTGATGCCAACAGCTTGCTGAGTTGTGTTTGGAGGCTACAGACTGAGTTCCCTGGAATGGGTTTTCCTTTCTCCATTTACACACATTGAACTCTCAGTGAAAGGTATTATATAAAAGAACAAAGCATTCTGGAGAATATCAGTGAAGTATCTCTGAGAAAGAGATGGCAGATAGTCATCCTTTAACTGGAATAACTTAAAAATGAACAAAGTCAATCTATATTTTAAAAGGAAATCATACTCCTATGTTTCAGTAGCTAACCTTTAATTATTAGACACAAACATTTATTGCAGATTGAGAGTTTACAGGCTTGTATTTTGATTGTTAGTTTCTAATCCTCTCTACTGTAACTAGAGCTATAGTACAGCACTAACCTCAAGGACAGTAAAGCAACAGCAGTTTTAATACTGCCCCTGCCCTCTACACACACATACACACTTAGAACTACTTTTTCCTCAGCAGAAAGTGGGAAGCAGGGACAGCTATCCTCACTGTCAACCTAGAAAATCCAGTTACTGTTCTGAAATCCATGACATTGGCTAAAATATGTTACTGAGCCTTCTGAAGTTACACCATCTTCTCAACTAATCCCCCATCTTCTGCTTGTCTTCCAGTCTTCTAGTTTCTTCTTAACCTTCACAAATACAGTCAGAGCTACACCTGAATGTGCTGTTGGTTGCAGATTTGAGTACCATGTTTAGAAAAACATGTGATATCCCTGTCTCTCCTCCAGCTTATTATCTTAAATCAGATAAAAATCAGACTTTTACAATGAAACACAGCAAGACACAACCTTCATTTTTAAGTGCCAAAAAACTTAAATCTATTACTGTTGCAATGAGAAAAAAAACCAAACACCTACGTTGATATACTCTGGACAAGATTACACTTCTTTCAGAAACTTCAGTGCTGCTAAGAACTGATATAAGGACTGGAAAGTATAGCTCTCTGTTTATCCACCAAAATCCACACTAGAGGAACTATAGGTGTCAGTCAAGATAGTACCTTTGCTTAAAGAAGGCATTTATACATATAACATAAGAAATGAGAATAAGGTTAAAAGGATATAGATTGCACACAGGTTACTGAATGCTACTGTAATAAAGCATAGCAGCTGAACAGTTTGCCTTACACCTGGTGTGTGATCCAATCCCTGCAAGCATCACAGGCAATATGTAAAATTTAAAATAGGTAAATTTAATAGGTAAAATCTTGATCATAGCACTTCACTGGTTCTACCACAGCTTTTCAGTGCCTGAGTTTTCAGAAAAAAATACAGACTAACAACTAATGATTGAAAATCCCCTTAATTTTCCATTCTAACATATTCTCTCACATATATACATCATGCAGGGTAAGATATGTATGATTCTGCACACTTTGAAATGTTCTGAAAAGAATTAATGGCCCTTGTCTACTTGAACATCTCCACAGCTTCCGATACTGTGCCCCACAGGCTCCTCCAGAGAACCTGATGTATTATGGTCCAGACAAGGGGTGGGTGGGGAACTGACCAAGCTCACCCAGAGCGTGCAGGTAAATTGTTCCTTTTCCAACTGGCAGCCTGTCACAGGGGAGGTCCCCAGGGATTCATACTGGGCCCAAAACAGTTGTTTGATGTCTTCATGAGAGATCTGAAAGAGGGGATCAAATGTACCCTGATGTAGTTTGCCAATGATGCCAAACTGAGTAGGAAGTGGACAAATGGACACATGCAAGAAGACCTGGACAGGCTGAAAGAACAGACTAATAATAACTTTATGAAATTCAACTTGGACAAGAGTAATGTCTTGTTCCTGGGCAAACATAATCCAGGAGTCCACCAGAGAACAGCCCTGTGGAAAGAGACCTGAGGGGACAACAAGCACAATAAGAATGAGCAGCAAAGCAAGGCAATGGGATGCTGCGCTGCATTGGCAAGGGCATCACTAGCAGAGACACACAAATCATTACTGCACTCTACTGAGTGCTTGTTGGGCCACCTGGAATACTGTCCTCAGTTTCAGTTCCTGCTATACAGGATGTATACAGGCTGGAGAGAGTCCAGAAAAGGGCTACAAAGATGATCTAAGGACTAAGAAGCCTGCAGTGTGAGGAAAGGTTGGGAAAACTGGGCTTTTTCAGTCTTGAGAAAAGAAGGCTTAGAGGAGACCTCATCACCATGGTCCAGCATTTAAAGGGTGGCTACAAAGAAGGTGGAGATCCATTTTTTACAAGGAGTCACAGGAAAAAGATGTGGAGTAATGTCTACAAGTTACTCCTGAGAAGATTCTGATTGAACACCAAAAGAAAATTTTTCACAGTAAGATCATCCACTGAAATAACCTCCCAAGCCAAGTAGTGGATTGCCCAATAATGGGCACTTTTAAGATTTGGATGGACAGGGTTCTGGGTCATTTTAACCAGACCCTGCTTTTGTCAAGAAAGGTTGGACCAGATGAGCCTTGAGGTCTGCTCCAAAATGGTGTTCTATGATTAAAGGCAAGTAAATACTTCTTGTAAGTACTGGTGTTCATTAGGAACACTATCCTAAAATAAGCATTTTGATTTGAATACAAATTTAAAATATCCTAACTTATTAATTTCTGTGACATTCCATCTATCAGAAAATAGTATCTCTGGCCAGATTGTACTAGTTATCGTTGTAGTTTAAAATACATCAACAAGGCCAAAAAAAAAAAAAAAAAAATCAGGACTGAGCAAGAAATGAAAACAGATTTGTACCTTATAAATTGTTTTGAAAATTTATTTCCCTTGAACCTTCACAGCAAAAAGCACTGAATAACAGAGAAGAAGCAAAAGCCATGCCTATAGCACTGTCTTAATCTCTGCTCCATCTGTACTTCACTGACAATTTCAATGGGAGTCACATTCAGATCTTCATAGAGGAAAGTATACAAAGAGAATGTATCTAATTGCCTAAATACGGACTTAGTTACCGACAGGCATATGTCTTGATTTAGTGTTTTGCTACCTGACATGATAGTTTTTTTCCCTTACCCTACTCTTACCAAAAACCATCACAGTTTTATTTCCTCATAAAATTTTTGTTCCCTAGTTTGGTGTTTAGCAATTTTAAATACTGTTCCTTCATTATTTTTTCCTTGCTCCTTCCTCCTTTCCTTCTTAAACCTTAGCCAAATAAGATATATAGCACAGGATTTTGAACTTGAGCCAAACTCATGTCTTGGTATTCATACTAAGACCGGGAAAATTTCCACATCATCCAAATTAATATTTCACAGAAAAACTGGATGACTTGACAGCTGTTACTACTATAACTTTAGCTCCATATCACAGTGCAAACTGTGATACTGTGTGACAACTTTCAATTATTAATTCTTTATACTTAATAAATTTTACATTAGCCTTTTCTGTCCATATCAACAAGTGATCACTGGATAACATGTGTTACCATTTCAGAATCTTTTCAGAACATGTATACAAAAATAAAATTGTATAAACAAAGCTCAGTTTGCCCAGGCAACGACAGAGATGTGACCCTGCAACTCACAGAACAGGAGCACTGCCCATTTCCCTGAAGGCAGCATTATCTACTCACTGAACACCTTGACCTGATCTCCACTGTAAAGATTTAGATTTGCAGTACAAATGAATATTCATTATTCTACTTCTGTGTCTTAGCTTTAGCCAGGATCTCTAGGTTTTGATTCCAAACATTTCCAGCTTGATAACCTCAGCAACTCTTTTTGATCCTATCTCTCTCTGCTTTTGACCCAGGACACAAACCAGCCTCTACAGAAACAAGTAATGCTTCTTCCCTCTTTTACTGCTGATATTAGCACTCATGATCTCTTTTGTAACCAAGAGCTTATAAGTGCTGTGAGCAGGTAAAATACAATTACTGCAAAGTTTCAGATTTTCCCATTCACAGAGCCAGGAAAGCAACTTCTCACAATAATGGAAGGGGAAAATAAATCCTAAACCACTGTTAGTTGGAAAGACTACCATGCACACTGCTTCCAGAGGTGTTCCACGCATTTTGCATTTCTTTCCTCATGTTTCCCTACATAGACCACTTAACACCAACAAAATAAATAATCATGCAGGGAGACATTGAAGTAGAAAATAATTCAGTCCCCAGCAACATTTAATACCTGAAACTCTCACCACCTTTCAAAGAATATACTGCTGCCTGAATTTATGGACTGGAAATAAAAAATCCCCAAACCCAATTCACCAGGTCACTTACTCAAATGACCCACTAGAGATTCAGGAATTTCCACCTAGACATGCTGGATTGGAAATAGCACATTGAAGAAGATTATTTTATGCCCTTGCAATGAAAGGGAAAAAAGTGCTGAACACAGTAGGTCAATTCTGACAGCCTTGGGAACCAGGACTGAGTGTGAGAATGGAATGGTTGTGTTTGTAATGCTGTTCTGCAGCTAAGGCACAGCCTGTGTGGATACTCAACAATTCCTGAACACCTGAAAATGCTTTCCTGAAAGTTTTAGCAGTTCCCTGTATTTCTTATGGGTTTTTTTCCCTCCATTTCTGCTGCCTTTTCAATCTCACTTTTGTAATTCCATACACTTTAATTAAACTCCCCGAGCTTTTGAAGTTTTTCTATTAAATAAAGGCATATCTTGCACACCAGGTGGGCAATTAAAAGCTCTCACTGCTCTGGGCTGCTGGTGAATTTTTAAAAATTAACTTGCCTAGCTCTTGTAAGAGTAGAAACACAGCATTAGACAACACTCACATTCAAAGGAGGCATTAGAAAAAGTGAGATAACTGCATTTTACTTATTTTAAAGATGTAAACAGAAGTGATGATACAGGCAACAAGGAGAAGAGGGAAACACCAACAAGATATGTGGAAGAAGTTCTTGGGACTGCAATACTTAGACTGTTATACATAAAGACTTAGCTACTGCTTTCCTGTATTTTGGCAACCATAGTAGGTTACTATAGAGTCAAATGTCACAGTATGAAAAGCAGGTAGCTCAAACGAAAATAAAAAATATCTAAATCAAAATAGTAGTTAAGTTCTGCATATCATGAAAGCATTTACCTACTATTTCATGTCTAATAAATATGTACTAGACCAACCAAACATAGCAAATACTGTCTAGTAGCAGTCATTCATTGGGCCAACATGACAAGCAGAAAATCGGCTTGAATGGACCTCAGTGAACAATGTTAAGCAGTAAGCTGCTTATCTATTGCTCCTATTGTTTCTCCAAGCAAAATAATCAAAGGATAATCTCACTTGGCATTTTTCCGTAGATGTCTTCTTAAAGCCAATATACATCTGGTAATACTGAGCATTTACCAATACATAGCTGACATAACTTCTGAAAGAGACACAAAATTCATGGCAATTCATATAGTCTTTTACTCTTTCTTTACTCCTGTCAGATCGACCATACCATGCATAGAACTGTTAGAAACAAGGTGTAGAAGTCCAGAGCCATGGCAATCAACGCCCCTGGACAACCAGCCAAAACACTGACAGAAAGTGGTAAAAATTGAAATGGATGCAAACATATTCCAGCTCTTGGGACCTACAATCCTGCACAGATGTTCATTTCTGCTGAGGCTGGACATGCATGCAACATTTCAGTGAAGCAACAATCCTGTTAGCTGCTCTGAACCACCACTACTTTCTAACTGAAATGAATGTACAATTTGCAAGGGTGTGTGGAATATAAGGATATCTAATTTAGGGCAATTCAGCCAAAGAAAAAGACAAAAGACAGTAAAAGTAATAAATTAACCCACCCAGCTGTGCAAAACTCAAGCAGATGAGGATCAAAATGATAAACCAGTGAAGGCACTGCTTTCAGACTCTCTGCTTTGATCTGAGTGCTCCCCATCCCCACCTCTGGAAACTGTACTCAGCTTTGCGACTGGGTGAACCCACACACAGCAGGAGGACCAAATACAGGTGAAAACCAGAGGATCTAGTCAGACCTGCACCTGGAAAGAGCTCCTCAAATGGCACGGCAGAATTTTTTGGCTTCCCATTCTCTTGCTTTCAGAGATTACATAATGAATCAACTATGAGGATCAACATTGATTGCAACTACCAAACTGGCTTTTAATGGCAATAAGGGACTGCAATCACTTATAACTGGCTGCTCTAACATAGGCAGAGTGACACAGTACAGCTCTAGTTTCTCCACACACAACCGACTTCTATTAGCAATGTTACCTCCTTAAGTGGAGGGTAGCCTTCCTCAAGCTACTGCTGTTATTTTAAATACTTCTCATACTGTGAACAAATTTACTTACCAACACTCTCAAAGCATTCTCTAAATCTTAGACCACTAAATCAAGCAGTCATTCAAGCAGCTTATCTCATTAATCGTGAGGAGGGAAAGATCTTAGGATTTACAATCAAAACCAAAACTAATTTTCTCTCAAAGGCCAAAACAATTCACTTGAACATCTTCAAAGGAAACATAAGAATGAGACAGTTCATAACAGCTTTAGCTAAACCTACTGGGATTTGAATGATTGCATTTGGCTCATGTGACTATTTTTTCTTTTCACACTTCTTCATATTGAGTAATTAAGGAACAAGTCTTGCCAAAGCACAGATTTTTGGTTATGTTTTGTGGCCTTTCTGATTGAACAGGAAACAGATTTCCTGTGGTCCCCACCCACCCTCCTTTGTTTTTCTTTTAGGAGGACATGAAAACAAAAAAAAAAACCTTACAAATTTATAGGAAATCTGGTTGAACTCATTTGGACCTACTTAGCCTATGTAGGCAACGTCACAAATGGCCAACAATATAAAGTCTAGAACTTACACTAAGAGCTATGTGTATCCTCAGTGTTATATCTTTTCAGCTATATTGTTTAAATTTGAATGCGTATCACAAACTTGCTTTCAGGCAATCCGTTTCTTTCTGTATGGCCTCACTGAATTTCCTAGACAACCTATTTATGGCAAAAATGAAGAATGTGTATCTCTCAGATATGACTGTATCTATTCACTTTGTCAATGGAATACAAAACCTATAGTCCCACTGTTATTTATAGAATAGATTCTCTATGGATCTTCTATATGGGACTCTCATTGAGACTGGTGGAAATATAAGTTCAAAAAAAAAAAAAGAAAATTATAAAAAATTATCTAGAAATCATTCCATAACTTCTCAATCTCCTGGTGGACAACTCCCCTGAGTTAAATTCTAAAAATTATGTGACCCATTTTGGGGATATTCAAGGTAAGCAAACATTCTACAACACTGAACTTTCTTTTAAGAGAAATATGTACAATACTCAAAACACATTTTTCTTTGCTCATGCCATCTAGATTACCTTCAATACCTATCTGTGATATCTTGATTATTTTCAGTATCCATCCTGATACATTTCAAAGAAAGTTAACTTGCCTTTGTGCATACCCTCATCTGAGCAAAACAAAAAAACTAATAGAAGAGTTATCATGTAATAAACACAATAGAATGTCATAAGAATGTGTTAAGTGGGATATAGATGATCCCAATTACACTATCACACATGATTGATGCCAAATATTTCTAACATAAAATGGATTTTTTCTTAGCAGTTTTCTTTTTGAAAGGCTACATAGAAATAGCAACTGCAATTACCATTATATAGTATTGTGCATAATAATAAAAGTCATCAAAACTAACATATAGAAAAATCCAAATTTCACATTACTTTTGGAAAGAGTTCAACATGTTGGAGTCACATGATTTTTGTGAAATAGGCACATCCATAAAATGTGCTTTTAAACCATTGCCAATCCAGCTGTGGTTTGCTGTTACAACAGGTTAATTCCCCCTTTTCAGACCAGAAAGCTTCTACCACATTTTAGATCAGGCTTCTTATAAGTCAGCTGCCCTGTATGCTCTGCTGAATGTTTTACTTCCTAGACTCAGTGACCTCAAAGTAACATAAACCACTCCCATGGGAGCTTTTGGAAGCTACAGTACGATATGTACTGAATTTGCCCACATAACAAAGGGTGATGAGTCACTTCAGCATTAATCCTAAAATCACTGAAGTGTACCAAATGTCCTCAAAGGAAGGGTTAGGCAACACATGGACACTGTACAGTTCCACAGTTTTGCAGTCCAGCAATCAGGCTGACTTTCTACTATGGCAGATAAACATAAATCTCAATGTGTGCATACCTATGGGTGCACACACATATAGATATTTAGCCACTTGCGTGAGAAGAGAGCTGTAATTTCAAGTGGTTTTAAATTTTAGAAAGTGAAATTTTATTTGATTCACAAAAGCAGAAAGGAATGCACAGATCATGCCAAAGGCAAATGGATTGGTTTCTTTCAAATCAGCTCTACTAAGACCCTAAGCTCGTGGAAGTAGAATACAGACTTTGGGCTGGTTTCAGTTATTTTTACGTCTACATAGCTCAGATTTTCATATATGTCTTTCAGCAGTATTACACACTGCTTGAAATGGGAAACACTGAAAAAGACATCCTTATAAACTGGCTAAAACTTCAACTTTGCACTCATACTCTTCTCATTAAAAGGCTGACAGGTTTTCTAGTTATAAATGAAAATAGTTATCTATTTCAAAATAATTTTTCCTGCTTCATTTTCTAAAAGTTCTGTTCAGCATATACATTAGTGTTGCATTCCTCATTTCAGTTCTAATATTTTCTGCTCTATTCCACGTTTAAAACTATGTGCAAATATAATTGCCATATTATTTTCCTAATGATTGCAGCCACTGATTATGACAAAGGTTTAAATTAATTAAGCCCTCCATGCATATTTCTATTTTATGTGAGAAAACTGCTGGGAAATATTTTCCCTTGTAATTTACTTCATCCATTCTGAGATTAATAATTTGCAACCCTTACCCGTTACATCAAAACACAAGAAATTCAATATTGTCTTGATGTACGTGACAGTGACCACGGAATAACGTGGTCTCACATAGGTGAGATATCTGAATTAAATGAATCCAGAACCAACACACTTTAAGGGACAAGAGTGAATAAAAACATACAGCCTTTTACAATTACAAACCCTCTTCAGTGGAACTTGACTTTGGAAGCCTCACTGGTGTGATGAGATCAAAGGCAGAAACCACTCCCAAGGCAAGAGACGAGAGAGAGAGAGGTCACTTAGTCTTGAAGGCACCTTTGTACAAAGATTTGAAGCTTTATAAATTAAGACCATAGCAAAATAATTCCAGAAACAAAGGGTGTGTTTGTCACTAAATAAGCCAAAGCATTGCTGAAATGAGTTGCCATGAGGAAATGACACAGTAAATGACCCCTGAAAATTTCTTCCAGGTCTTACTCTTAATGAGTTTCAAAAGAGAACCAAAATGAGTGTATCTAAAAAGAAGTCAAACATTACCTGGAAGCAGCTTAGATATAGCTCATGGAGAAGGTACAAAAGGTCAGAGAAAACCCTTTGCCTCATATTTCCTTCAGAATTGGAAGCTTAAAGTACTTATGCTGCTTTTATGAAGTATGTAACTTGAAACTTTCATCTAGCTACAGTCTTTAGGCTACACACTGTGGTAAAATTGAAGGAAAGGTAGTCTGGATGAAAATGGATTCTTTCTGCTTGCAGCCACATTTCTTCGATCATCCATTACAGTGAATGAAAGCCAGAACATATTGACATTTCTGGCAGAAAGTTAAAAAAAAAAAAAGGCTGAAGCAAATTGAGACTTTTCACTCTATTAGCTGAGGATAGCATATACTGAAACTAGAAATCATTACTAAACCAGAATACAGTGAAAGCAATCTTAAGGTATTAACTTTCCACCACAATATATTTGCTGTGCCAGGAATCCAAGGTGGGCTCATTTCCTCCCTTACCTGAGAAGACGGAAAAGATTCTGAAAATTAATGAAGCAAGATCAGAGTCTGACACCATGTGATGGAGTTCTATATACTTCTTCATAACTACAGAGGAACAAATAACTGTATCTGAACCTACTAGGAAACAGGGTGCGTAGTTTTACATGCTGCTTTTCTTGAAAACTAAAATGTAAATTGAAATTGATTCTTCTTCAGTTAAATCATGTCAGTTCTACTCTTTTGCAGCATATGAGCTCTCTTGCACTGCAGATTACATGAAACTACAGGAGCAGGTGGTGCACTGAAGAGGCAGCACACTCAACTCGGCTAATGTACTACTAACATTATTGAAAATTCAGCAATACTGAACAGAGTAATTGAAAGATGCAAACAGCTTTGATCTAATATTGCTATTATCTAATACTGCAAACATCCATCTCAATCACATATATGGTTGTTTTAAGATCATAAAAACAATTAAAATATAATGAATGTTCACATCTTCTAATTTAATATGCCTATATCTGGTTTTACTACATCAGATTTCTTTTCATTTTTATATATTAAAAGCAATTATGAATTTACAAGAAATACAATACGGGGAATTTTTTTATCAGAAAAAAATGTATTTGGTTAGAAGTCTTCTTACAGTAACAATATTTATAATGCTTATATTGCGCAACACTCACCTTTGCCAACTTTTAGGATAGGCATCACCACTTTTGCTTGATAGTAACAGGAGAGGGACAATGATCACAGAATATTTTGAAAACTGAGTACCTACATTACAAGCCCTGCAACTGAGAGCAAAGAAGATATCAGCAAAGCTGTAGGGTAAGATGTCCTTGACCATAAAAACACAAGAAACAGCTCCACTCATCAACTCCGACATACCGGGGTGGCCTGACACGGGCAATGAAGAGGAGTGCATAGCAATGGACTGTAATGTCCTTCCTAACCAAAACTGCATATAATTCCAGGCATAAACTGTCTAGCGTTAAAAAGATTGCTTGGTCCAATAAGGTGTCATGTTGGAAAAACCCCACAGGAATCCAGTGCATGTGAATGCAGAAGTGCCTGTGCCCATGCTCAGATCTTCAGGGATGACCCTGGCCATCGCTCAAGCTTTGCCACTATGTGGTTTTTCTTCACTCATCTGAGCGGTAAGGGCCTGAGGCCACTAACAGGACCTCCCACTTCCAGACACATCGTGTTCTGAGTTATGCCTGTCCACTCTTGCAGCCAAGATGATTTTTCTCTGCACATACACTCCCTTCAAACAAACACTGAGCTCTGGCTGAAAAACTCCATCACAGTGTCATACACCTCAACAGCGACAGGGCACAATAAAGCCGAGCATTCTGTTTGCTTTGACCTTCCTCCTCACCCATGCAATGCAATGCCATGCCATACGCACCCTAGCACATGGCAAACCACATCTGAGAGACAGCTCTACATGCTTTCCATCCAACACCAGCTATCCTTCAGGGGCTATTCTTACCTCAGGCAATCTGGATTTGGTAGGCTGCTTATCCTGTGCCCAGGTCTGACATGCAAGGTGATCCTAGGCTGTGCTAGTACTGCCAAAACACAGCAGGCAATGTGATGCCACCATCAAATCCAACTAGCTTTCTTGATGACATACAATTTAAACTCAAGCTGCAATGGATTTAACAGTCACTTAAAACTTAGGCTGCCAAGACCCTCAACACTTTGTGCTGTAGAGCATACACTACATAACA
This sequence comes from Campylorhamphus procurvoides, assembly GCA_013396655.1. Lineage (NCBI taxonomy): Eukaryota > Metazoa > Chordata > Aves > Passeriformes > Dendrocolaptidae > Campylorhamphus > Campylorhamphus procurvoides. The sequence goes on along the minus strand of WBMV01007112.1, from coordinate 1,749,162 downwards.
AGAAGAAAGTTTCATTGTTTTGTAAGCCAGAAAATGCTAACTAATACTTAGAATTTGGCCATAGCAGATTTTGCAAAAACTAATCTCATGCTTCAAAGCTAAAAGAAATAATTCCCCAGCTCCTACTGCTTGAGGAGGCTGTGGGAGATGACAGGTGGCTTCTTCATCAGAGGGAGACAAAGGAGCAGATTTTCTTATCTAAAAGACATGGTCACTGTGCAAGAGAGAACCCAACGACAGGCATTGCCACCAACTGTAGAGGCTTGGAGGAAAAGAGGAACGAAGAATCAACAAGAGGAAAATATAAGAGGCGAATGTATTATTTCCCTGATCCCTTTCCTCTCTCCATCCCTCTGTTCTCCCAATAAAACATGCACATTTCAATATTGGAAAGAATTACCTTTACATGTGTTTCTTTCATCAGTCCAGCGCACACTGTGTCCAAGACAATAAGGAAAATTAACACATTTTTTCTCCTGCCAGATGTGATCTGAAGACAGAAACACCTCAGCTACAAATAAATTCTACCAGCTCTGCAGGAATCCTTTATTTTTAAGTGACTTAAATAATCTGAAAATTATTTGCATCCACAAATTTTCAATCACTGAATGGTTTGAGGCTAATTAGAGAATTATCTTTCCAGCAGGGAAGTATTCACACTTATTTTGCATTGGCAGGTTCTGCTCACTGTTAAAGCAATGTTTGCTTATTTGATCTGAGAAAGTATGTTAATAAATGCATGAGTTTTGAAAGAGCAAATAAAAACCCATGGAAACAGAAATCCATCCACTGGTGCACATACATCTTCACAGCACCAAATCCTTACATACAATTTGCCATACCTACAATAACCCCGTCCTTCTCCACAACCTTCAGGCAAAAACAAACCTGAGGATTTTGTAAATATGCTTTATTAGCTTTGTCAGCTTTGTCCCAGACATTTTTATTCTTTGCAAACATTTTTATTACTCATTCATACTAGCAAAATTTTGGCTTATTTGATTAAAATTTCATGAGGATACTATGCTGTGGTTCACCTGATTTGTCAGAACAAACAAAAATTACAGACAAAAAACATTAACTCCATCCAAGCTTCAGCAGACACCACAAAGCGTGGAAAGATCTTGCCCAGGTCACTTTTGCAAATCTCCAGTTACTAAAAGAACAACTCCAGCTGAATTGCAATACCATGGAATTTGCTACAGCCACAGTTTCTTAGCTGTGTGGGATTGGGATTTGGGTGGGATTTGCCCCTATGCACTGAGCCTGAAACTGCTATGGCAAGTTGTTCTTGAAACCTCAGCTAGGTTAGGTTTACACTCACGCTGGTCAGCAGCACAGACAGATCTCAGTACCTCACAAGGCACTGCATTTTAACAACACATGACAGAATTCTCCCATCAAACAAAGCAAACCCCCATGACCCCACAGTACCTCTTATTATTCTCTAACACACTCAGACTTCAAAGACACAATTCAGAAATGCATTCAGTATTATCTTTTAAAAGATCAGTTCACAGAGCTTAGCTTCACTATCCGCCCAAGAAAAAGAGGTTTATGTGATCTAAGATGGCATATTCTAATAGGGAAAACTGACAGAATGATGAACATTAAAATAAACAAGGACTGGGACTGAAGTGCCATAAATGTACCTTCTCTCATAAAAACAGAACAAAAATCATGAGGAAGTTGATTACATTGGGGAATTGCAACATTTTAAGTAAGGTAACGCTAGTAGCATTTAGCAAAAAGAAAAGAAATCTGTAAAAACATGGGAGAACATTAATAGAGCACAAGGCAAAAAACTGATACCGCCAAAAATTGTCACAGAACATAATGATGAGGAACAGTTGTGCTTGTCTGAAGTCACAGCTATTTGTAGCAATATTAATTGTATTAGACAACCACTTTCAGGTGTGATATCACACTGCATTAATTCTTATAAACACCTACAACTCAAGGCAAAGTCTCGAACCCACATTAGTCAAAAGGAGAGGTGCATTAAAAGCTGAATGGCGTGGAGGTCTCCTTTCTTTGGAACATGGGAGAGCTGGTAGATTTGCTGCACCTCTGTTGCAGACCATAAGAAAGTATTGAGAACGTATTAAACATGAGACAGGCAGATACTGCAAGTATGCACAAAGATATGCAAAAGTAAAACAATCTGTCTGTTTCAGACTTACAAATCAGCAGTAAATTGTTGTAAGTATTCTCAAGTTGTAACTCAATTAATCCTTTCAATACCACAACTATTAAAAAAGAAAACTCTAGGTGTATGGCAATATCAATATTAGTTATCAGGAATTTTGTATCAGAAGTTTTAAAGCTGGATTCATGCAACAGATCTATCAGTCTCCAAGTACGGTTGTGTCTACTTGAGTCCTTCATATAACTATTTGAATTAAAGGTTATACCTGATTATATAGAAAAAATAATGATCAAAGGGAGTGAACCTACAGGTAAGTACTTTATATTTCTCAGATTTAGCATGGCAAATATTCCAACGGACTAGAGACATGATGAATGAACTCCTTTTGTGTTACTAGCCTGTAACCCAGTGACTGAGTACACTGCTTGTACCAGCCTCCTGCAACCACACCACAGGGTATAAAAACACCATACTTTTTAGCAGTGGCCAAAAGCAGATCTCACTGCTTTCACACAGACTTCTTAAGCCATCACTTAAGCAGAAATATCTAGCCTATGACAACATGATAAACGACCTTGTTTTTCATGGATGCTATGTACTAATAGCTAAGCTATTAAAGGGACAAACCAGAATTTAAGAAACTTCTTAATGTTTTAAAACCAAAGTAAAATAAATATTAAAAAGCTTCCATTAGACTCAGCAATTGAGAGCACACAGTTAATTCTCCATTATAGACTGGCTTAACTTTTTTTTCTAACAGTTACTGTAATTATATTCACATTTGTATTGAGTTTAGAAAGAAATATATATGCCATAGTTCATACTGTAAAATAAAAAAAACTTCTGTTTGCAATATATATGAAATCAAGTCAATGTTAATGATTCCTAAAGGCTAGTGCCTATTTCTGCTTTACTAAAAAAGCCCTCAGAAATCAGTAGGTTCCATAACTGACTTAGCTATTGTGCATCTCGTCATTGCACTTACAATTTCTGGCCTCTCTTTGGGCTTTAAGAATCTGCTCATCACTGATAATGCTTTGAATACAATCCAAACCCACATTTGTGTGAGACAAAAAAACCAGAGACAGTAAAATGCAAATTCTCTTCAGCCTGTATCTCCTCATCATCTCAAGTTAGTAACACTATTTAGTCATTCCTTGCTTTTATAAAGAAGTTTTGCTTCTCCGCCACTTTCCAGGTTCTCATTTAAAAAAATCAATGAGACATCAAAAGAAATGAATACATTTTCCTGAAGGTGTGCTTAGTTCTTCCAGAGCATGGATCAAAGCTGGAGTAAATTTCTATAAATACTTCTCATTATTTTTGGAGCATTCGCCAACTCTTTCAAGCATGCTAGGGATTTCAAAGAGGCCAGTAGGAGATTCAGTGGATCCAACTTGTACGGTTTCACAGACAAATTGACCTTTTCTTCAGGTAAATGATTATGCAACAGTAGCCTGCCATCAGCCTCTACTCCCCATTTCTTCATTGTAAATGCATACATTGCAAATCAAAGACATTCAAAGTGTTGAGCTAATCAGACTGCAGTACAAATAAGCATTTGAAGAGTCTAAATTAAGGCCAGTATTTCCCTAATACATATTTCCATAGACTACTGTTTGGCAGCTTCATTCTCATTAAGTGAGGCCACAGAAGAGAGAGAGTCCTTCAATGTGCAGCCTGGCAGTCAAAGGGATCAAACTCCATTAAGATGTCCTTGCACTACTGATTGCATACACTTCAGTAGGTCAGTGGTCCCATTTTATGATCATTTTAGAACAGGGAAAATATGCAAGTATATCTCAGGTGACTGGATTGATAGGAGTTGCAGATATGAGATTTTCCTTTAATTTATAAATAAGGCTAGACATTCTTAATAAACATACTTGCATATGCATCACTTCTACACAATCAAAGTCAGAGAGAGAATGCAGACTAGTCATCTAGGCAAAATTTCTCTGTACCAAAAGAAGCTGCATTCAGTGGCTCAATTAACTTCTTCAAACAAGGCAGCTTGATTGTAACCTCAGAAAGCAATGCCAAGTGGCAAATAGGGAGATCAAAGCATTTTACCTTCTGCGTTGAGAAGATTACAGTGTTAGAGTAAAAGTGATACAGACAGACTGATGAAAGATCAATCAATTTCCTTTTGAAACTGAGCAGTTCGGACATTAAAGTATTTGGGCAAATTTACATTAGAAATCCAAACCAGCAGTCTCAGTTCTAACACCTGTGAAAAGAAATCCATAGCCTGACCTTAGAAAACTGGCCAGTTCACTAGCCAATAAACACTGCACTTGCTGGTACTTGTACATGTTTATAATACAAGCACAGAAGCTGCAAGAAAATGGCCAACACTTTAAATAACAGCCAGGCAGCACAGGCTTTCTGGAAAGATAGTCAGCTAAGCAGGGAAGGTGACAGGTTCCAGCAGTTTCACACCAAAAGTGCTGAAAGACGGGTGAAATGGGAGAACACAAAATTGCCCACAACCTTCCAATATGAGAAATTCATTATTTGTTCTTGCGTCTCTGGCAGGTTCAGTGCACACATTCTTACATAAGTTCATTTTAAGTCCTTATAGAATTCTTAACCTTCTTTTTTTCCAAAGCTCGACTGTAAATATTTGTGTGCTACACCGTGATATGATGAGATGAAACCCTACATAGAAAGTAACAATATTCTCGCTTCATAAAACATGGCTTTGAAACTATGCTGAAGGAGATTCTGTAAATGCTTGCAGGCTGCCTATTCTAACCAACTAAAGACAGTACAATTCACACATAATTGCCTAGTTCATTACATCAAATCTTGTAAATATTTTATTACACTGCTTTACAAAAAATGCTCTTTGAATCTGCCACTGCAGCACATCCTACACCTACTCAGCTATTATACTCAAAAGAGGTGTAGAAGCCAAGAACATGGTATCAGAAACAATACAGAAAAAAAAAAAAAGAGGCAAGTAACTACAGAGAATTTATACTGGCTGGCTGGATACTCTGCATGCCAGCCTAAGAATTTAAGTATGTCTCATGTAAGTGTTGCTTGTCACCAGTTATTTCGTTTAGCAGAACTGCTGCCCCACAGCAGGATGTCTAAAAACTGGCACCAGAAATAGCACCGAAGCAACTATAGCAGCTACATAAACCATACATTTTAGGTGGAAAAGTAATACTATATTGGGATTTTACTTCACAATTCCAGTACTTCTATTCCACACAGTAAATAACACTCTTAGCTGCCTTTGACCCTATGGAAAGCAGACAAATTAAACATTTCTCCAAAAAAACTTAATCCTGTTGCATTTGGTTCAAGTCCACTTCACTATAGCATGAGGCAGTCAGAATTTATACAAGACTATCTTTCTACACTTCATTCACAATCTCCATTAAGCTTGTCCTCTCCCCCTCTCTATCCCAGTTAGTTGAGAAGCTATTAAAAATGTGCAGCTAAAAATGATTAAGGTGTTGCCTTTTTATATATATTGAATGATGCAGTATATTGGAAAAAGACAAGTATCGGGTTTGTTAAGAACACATTTTGTACCACTGCTGGATTATCTCTTGATTTAAGAAACATTTTCTTGCATTTTGATTTGCTTGTTTTTGTGACTGAACTGTGACCATATTTTTTTTTATCTTCATAGTGGCACTGAACTGTGCACAGAACCCCTGTTTATGGCAATATTTATTATCACCATGACTGACCCTTCACTTATTACAGACGATCACGTAACATCACCCAACTACCAGTGAACAAGGCTCAGAAAATTCTTCTATCCTTTCTATACCATTTCCATAGCTTTTTCTAAATATGCACCTTAATAACTCACAGAGCAGCCAGTCAACACATTTACCAGAAGAACACAAGACCACATATCTTCGTTGTTTAAGAAAGTTGTTTTGAAGTGGGAATAATAATTGTTACATGATTTGATGCAGTCATAATCTCAACTGCATAATTACAAACTGTGAATAATTAGAGATTTTCCACTTATTTCATCCAGCACTATATCATCTTCATTCTTTAGGATCACGATTGGAAAGCTCTTCGTGTTCTACAGTCCCTTGAAATGGGCCATTTCTATCCACATATATATTCTCTTGAGCACTTCAGGGTACTTCTATGCCTATTTTAACTAAAGGAAGGATTATTTTAACAAGGAAATCATAGGCACATCTATGAAGCTCAGAAACATGCATGGCAAAAACAGCTGAACTCTATATGAGGGTACAGAGAGTATGTACATAAGCTTCAGCAGCATGAGCCAACTCCCAAACTATTTTGATGAAAAAAATTAATTTCAAACAAAAAACCTGGTTTGTTCTTATTTGGTAGTGACAGCTCCACAAAAATTATGCGTTTCAGTGAGGTTAGTCACTGCAAGTATTTGATTAGGGGTCTTTTTATTAATGCAAGACAAAGTTGGATGACTTTTTTCACCTGCACCTTTGTATCTAAGGTGTCAACCTAAGCAGTTCACACGTTCAATTTACCCAAGAAAACCACCTCTAAGTCATGCTGGTGTGAGCCACCACTTAAGCACAGGCTGAGTGCTAGAGAACAACGTGCATTTCATAAAAGCAGTATCTCCGATTTCGATCTGTGTCAGCACTGGTATGCAATCTACATGCAGCAACTCAGTCAGAAAAACATCTCTAAAGTTAAGGTAAACCATACCCATTTTTAGGAAAAGCCCATGTCAGTATGAAGTGAACAGTTCCTTGTGGAGTACAAAGACAGCTCCTTGTGGTGTACAAAGACCTGCACAGCTCCTACAGGATGTGTTTGACAGCACAGACACAACATTAGATTATGATTAAATTTCTCCATCATAAACAAGAAATAACATTAACAGGTACTTGTTAGCACTGAATCATGTCTCTTTATTGCAATGTTTCTCTTTATTGCAATATAGTTTAATTAGCATTTACGAGACAGGCCTATGAGATCCAGTGAAGCATGGGGCACACATAAGGGGTTCTTCAGGCATCCATTTCTGTCTATTTAATAATTATGCTGATATGCTGAGCACCACAAAGGATATTAGACACATTCACTAGGATATTATCTTTCCTCTCTAGGAGGGATTTTATTTTTTCATGTTACTTAAATATATGATGTGGAGTTAACCTATTTTAAATACTCATAAACACAGGGAAGATTAAGTTTGATCTGTGTTTGAGTTCGATAAGATTACACTATTTGAAAAACTCCAAACTTCAGATAAAACCCATGCTTTTCATCAATGCTCTCTGTCCTTCCTTGATCCCCAAAGATCACCCCAAACACAGCCAGCCTTTTCAAATAAGGGGGAGTGGATAGCAAGGATAAATCACTATACATGTGAATTTCTTATGCAGACCTTGAATCCTAGAAAAGGAAGACACAAACACCAGCAGTGTCCTGTCACTGCAGAGCAGACAATGAAAGCAGAGCTCATAAAGACTTGTGCTGGTAGGAGAGGCTCCATAATCTATTCCCAACAGTAATTTAATTTAGCCAATCTCAAATGAAACAAGAAGCACAGATAAAATTGCAATTCAGAAGTGTTTTTCTCCAAGAAATGTTTTTATCCATTTCTTCCAAATGTTTTTCTCCGTTCCCCAGGATTACCCTGCTTTCGCTATCCCTGCTAAAGGTTGTATCTTACATCAAAACTAGCCCTTAGTTTTCTAGTTGGATCCTCTATAGCCTTTCCAATTACTCATTTCCCCTGATCTCGGAGCTATCACATATGAATAAAGAGCTTTTAATAGAAGGGGAAAACAAACAAAACCCCTAAAAAATCAAAAACAGAGAATATAGCAATGCAGTTTGTAAAACCTACTTTCACAAACTGTGAACATTAGTATAGCATTGTATCAGACATGTTTCAGGATTTTCTTGCTAAAAGCTTTAAAGTAACAGTATTTTCAAAAATAGTTTAAAAAGAACATTTATAAAAATATTGATCAATTTTTCTGGTTCATCCCTTAAGTCATGCACATTTTTATGGTAGACTCTACAAAGTAGAGAAAATCTTAAATCACAAAGAGTAAATCTTGTACTACAAAACCTTTTCTGGATTTTAATTGTCAGCTAAGCAAAATCAACTTTAAATTCATACTCTGATGATATATAAAAAGGAGCACTGACAACTTGCTAAGTCTCATATTTTTCTCTACAAGCATAGGTAATTTGTTCTGCTCAGGATTAAACACAAACCTGAGAAATTTTCACATCTGAACAAGTTACCTTGAGAAATAAAATGGAAGGGGCACAAACTTCTTAGAAGGAAAGGTAAAAACATTTTCTTTTCTCTCTAAAACCAAAAAAACATTGGAACCTTACCAGCTTTGTAAGAAGGATAGCTTTTCTCTAGCGTTCAGTGAAGATACAATTGTATCCCTGTTTCTTTTTGTGAAGAAATGGCCATCTTTTTAATTCAGAAAAAGCTGCGGAGAATATGTTTCACTCAGAAATGAAAAATATCTTTTTCCCAGGATTACACCATTTCAAGTACCTTAGCTGAGGATTGCACACTAGCTTAAAAGCCAGCCCTTAGTTTGCAAACTTGATCCATACATTTCTTTTTACAGATTTATCCCAATTTCAGGTGTCAGTGGACAAAACTATCCTTGATTCACATGCATAATAGTTTTCTCCTATTGTGAATTATGTGAGGCTACATTTTCAAATGCTTTACACAGCTAAGCCTAAACAGAAGAAACAGCTTTATCCATACCCACAGAAGGTGGTGGTACGTATGCTGAACATGCATGGCAAGAGTGGGCACACACCTTTACATTCACTGACCATCACTATTTAAACTGAAGCCCACTGTCTGGGCAGAACTGAGAGGAAGAGCCCCCAAGATGGAAGACTAGAGTTCATCAAAGTGAAAGCAGCTCCACAGTTTTCACCAACAACACATGGAAATTCAAGCTCTTTCCAGTAAATTTCTTCACCATTTTTGATACTGTGAAGAGGGGTACTATAGTAATATTTTAATATTTATGAAGAAATCAACACAGAATAAAGAGATTAAAATATTTTTATAGGTTTTATAAATATCGACACCCCCTAGTTTCCATATTTCTACAAATATCAATATTTACCCATGAGAATAATTCAGTGTTAGTGATCTCAGGAGCTGCATTTATCTGATGTTACACAAGTTACAACAAGCCTTCTACACTACCATCCAGAAGGACACACTAGATCCCAAATTTTCCTAACCTGCTACCAAAAGCAACTCCCCAGTAGCTGTGCAGGTACTTTCACTGACGTCTGACATTGTAACAAGTTGTCTGTGACAGACACATAAGGCCAGAGCACAGGAACTAGTAAGAAGTCAGAAGGCAACCATCGTTCTCTGTTACACTTGAAACATTGTTAGCAAAGCCAGAAGTAGCATCTTCCTCTACTCAGGCATCCTACACACATACCCAGAGGAAGTTCTCTCCTTACTGCTACTGCCAGAGACTACAGCTTGTTTCTGGAAAAATCTACAGGTTTTAAATGGCAGTGGATTACATGACTTGCACTAAATACTTGCTTTTCCTGCTGTCATCTCTCTTGTACTGTAAACCCCTCCTGGCACAGGAATATATTCACACATTCCACACACTAGATATGAAGCATCAACATCTACTGCCATTACCACAACAACTGATTCAGACCTCATAACAGCATAAAAGACTGGTAAGGAAAGAATGCTGAAGGACAAATAAAGTGTCATAAAACATAGCCTGTGGGTCACTGCATGAGCACAGCTAAAACAAGAGAATAAATCACAATACCACAACACAAAATAGCACTTACTTAGAACAGGATCCACACGTTGCTCTTCTTTCATGCTCACATTGCAATGTAAGCCCCCACCAGGGCTGCTGCATCAGCTCTAACACCATCAGTAACCTCACACGTATTTTAAAACTGGCAAACTAATCTCTCTAAGGATGAAAGTACACAAGTCACGTTGCCGATCCTGAACCCTTCTATAGGTTCAGGGCTCTAAGTCACTAACACCCTTAGTCATCCAATTTTTAATTTTTCCCTTCAGAGTAGCCAAAATTCCTCATGCACCTTCCCCAGAAGATTTCCCACAGAGGCCGGTCAGCAAAAACACTTCCACCTGTGCTGCCCCAGGTGTTCTCACTCTTGGCACCGCCCCCAGGCAGCCCAGGCACAGCTGAGGCTGCTCAGCAGTTTGGCCAGGGAACCAACAGCGAATTAAGGTCCTTAACAGCTTCAGCTGGGCTGGGCTGGCCACATGGCTAGCAGATCCCTCTCCACAAATGTTCAAATAGTCAAACACACCGAGAGCAACCTGGGTGTCAAGGGCAGTGCCTACTGAGTCTAAAGCACTGGATAACAAGGCTTGGGGGGGAACTATTTCAGCACTAAAGCAAGGATTTCAGTTTTGAATAGGTGACATCATTCAAGGTTACACAGTACAGTTACAGAGCAAACAGGAAGAAAATATAATACAGTAGCATACTAATATTTTATCAATTATACTAACTGAAACACATCAAAGCCTTCCTTCACAGAGGCTTAATTTGTCCTTGCACACCCAAGCAGGCAGGAAAAGCTGTCTCTGTGAGAAGAAAGTATGCTCAGACTTGCACCAAAAAAAATAAAATCAGTATTTTTATTAAACCTTTTATCTCACTAGACATACCGGAGAAGCAACTATAGATCAAAAGTTTATAAGTCTCACTGATTGCTGTTTTGGCGCATTTTGGATGTACAAACAACTCCCTGGAAAGACCTGCTCAGAGGAAAAGAGCCAGCAAGAACCTATGTGCTTCCTGTAGTGATTAATTGCACTTGGGAGTAATGTCGGGAGTCTGCTGGTGGGGGAGACACTCCAGGGCAGGTTATTCTTCCACAACAACATCCTCATCGTGGATGGAGAGAACAAAGAAGTTCCTACCACTTATTGTGTTTCGGCACTCATAATTAGAGATAAACACACCAACTGCATGGGATTCATTAATAGCAAAAAAAAAAAAGAAAAAAGAAAAATGGTCTAATTAAATAATTAAAATAACACATTCAGACCCAATTGTAGATTATTTAGTAAAAAAATTTACAAATACCTACAATATTTTCATCTCAACAAACAATGTCAATCTAAGATTTCATTTCAAATTATGTAAATCCACTACATCCATGAAGCTGGAGAAATATTTTGAGGGGAATATATATATCTATAGGCAGCACTTGATTTTCTCTTTTTTTTCAGCTGGGCTGATTTCATTCTAAGTCGTATGGCTGACTCATGTTTATCATGCACATAACAGTTAATGTTGCAAATAGCTCAACTAAACATGACAGGATAAAAAATCTGCAGGACAATTAGTCTTTATACATTTGAAACCCATTAAGCACTCCTACATTGAAACTAGATGGTACTATTTGTAAACTAAATAGCTCTTTGGTCCGTACCATGTTAGCTTAGTAAATTAGTGCTTTCAGGGCAATTTAAAATGTAAATTAATCTGGAAACACAAAGTGCTGCTGAAAATGCAGCAATATATTAAATGGATATTTTGTTCTCTGAGGAATCAAATTTTGAAATTGCTATCTTGAGAAAGTCCAGGCAAGGTTTTTCTTATTGCATCTCTGACAGAATAAACAAAGCTTTGCTTTTCAGAAACTATTTTCCAGCATTTAGTGTTTACATGGACCTCCTGATAAAAAGCAGGGAAATGTCAGTGAGTGCTGAAATGGCTAATGGTATGTATCTCAGTGGTATTAATACTATTTTTTCCACACTTTTTCTATTATGTAGGAACATACGCCAGAAAGCCTATTCATGTCAGAAGATGAGAATGTTAAACAAATAATATCCTTCTTTATAAAAATATGGACTATTTAACAAGATAATAGATGTAAAGTTTATTTGCTTCATACACTAGCTTTACCTAAAATCTGGAAACACTGAGATGTAATAGACACCAAAGTATAATTTCTGGAACAGAAGTATAACCTGGAAAGAAAAGTTAATGCAGGAAAGTATCTTTGTAATAATAGTAACAGTTTTAAAGAACAAACTGAGGCAGAGAGTAATTAAGTGATTTGTGGGATGCATTAAACAAACAGACTCAGCTCTCATAAGAGGCAAGGTAAGGTTTTAAACCTTTTCTACTTTGAGACACCACTGCTCACCAGTTAGAAGGGAGAAATAAGAACAACTGTTGCATACCCATATGAAATACAGAGTTGACAAAAAAGTTATGTACAAAAAGCTGTATACAAAAAGTTGCATAGCCAGTAAACAGCCTATTCTAACAGCACAAAGAGAGCATCTGCATACATTGAACCAATGTTTTAAATCACAGATTTTTTTTCCCACCCAAAATCAATGGGTTCATGTTCATCCTGTGTCTGTCACAAACATTTGAACTTCTTTAATTCAGCTTTCAGAAACAGGAGAATATTTTTAAAAAATAATTTAGGTTACTTGAATATGACAAGTTATAGAATGTTTCACTGTGTAGACGACTTGCCCAGAAAATGTAAGTAAGCAGACTTACATTTTATGAATATGAAAGTGCTTTGCTTTTAATATAAGATTTTATAACAAGAGCTGCAATTGCTAATCAAGGACATCAAAGACAAAACATGTACACTCCAAAAGAGTTTAAATGTAAATTACTCCATCAAAAAGACACAGCTTCATGCAATGTAATTAGATTCCTACCAATTATAGCATTAGAAGCATTATAGTAAAATACAAAACAGAACTAGGAATGGCAACACATAGGAACTTTATTTTTTTCCCCCAGAAATTCCTTATTTTGATTTATGTTAATCACTAAAGAGGCAGACAGACAGAAAAAAACCCAAAAAAAACAACAAAACAAAACCAAACAAAGCAAAAACAACAAAAAAAAAAGACAAGCCAGGGCTATAAGACTGAGATCTTCTTCTACAGTTCTTGTCTTTGTTTCTGTGATACTATTTTCCTGACATCGATACCTGGTCTTCAAGGTTATCTTCCAGCCCTTGTTCTTTCTCAGCCCCACCTTCCACTTCTCTAACTTTAATTTAATATCATGAAACCCTTCCTTAAATTAAACAATGGTGTTTTGCTTTACAGAATATGTGCTCTTTGCTGCAGGTTTTACAGCTTTAAATAAACCATAGGAGGAATCCCGGCAGAACTTTCCTCTAGTAAGTTATGGGGCAGAATGGGCTAAGATGAATGCAAATAAATTAAGTCCAAGCCCCAGGACTCTCTACTACAACACTTCTTCCATTCACAGACCAAATGTAACACAGCACTGATTAATGACTTTTCTTCTGCATATATCGCATTACACTTCCCTTCAATAAAGATAGATTTTGAAGTTTGTGGCTTGACAGTACAGTAAATCTGGCTTTAAAGCTGACAGGACTGGATCGAAATCAATACAGTCATACGAGATAAAAGTGCTGATCCAGCACAGGCTCCGCCTGCTCGTTCAAAATCATTCCAAAGCATTCATGGAGTAATTTTATAGTAACCACTTTTCTGCTGAATAAGATGTCTCAGCAACATTTTTCTACAAGGAAACATCACAAAATTAATCTTATCACTAACCAAGGTGACAGTAGATAACTAAAGGTGACAAAAACTCCACATCATATATCCCTTATTTTAGAATGTATCTGACAGGTTATTTAATTTCCCCATCACACCTAGATCAACTTTGTACATTAGTGCACTATTAAATTACATGTTTCTGTGCCCAAATTAGACAGAAACACAGATGCTTATGGGGTATGAAAGCAGCATCAGGTCTTCAGGGGCCAGGAGCACAAATAAGCTGTGACTGTGGGTTAGAAATGCAGCTGATTCCAAGAGCTGGATGAACTCCTAATTGTGTCTAATTATGGACAGTTCTCTTTTTAGGTAATACCTGTGACCAGTAACTTCTGCATTCCCTGCCGTGGAGGAGCTGAGTTGCTGCTATCAAATCCAGATCTTGGCATGTCTAGTTTCTCCTTCCAAAAGTGTGCTGAAGAGTTGTGTGCTTCCAAGTCACAGAAGGACAAACGAGCCAAATGATTCTTGTTCTTTGAACAAGTTCAAGAAATACTGAACTAAAAGCTGTGTCTATAACAATCCCAAGAGGACACTATGTTTACACTGCCCCAGAAATAAATGGGAGACAGGAAAGTCCAAATCTGCACAAAGGTGTGTGTGGGCTCCCATAGGCTCCTGGTGCTCTTCATCAGCAGCTGCTGCAATAGCATCACCTTTTGGGAGGAGTGAAGAAAATCACAGAGGGTTCCAACAACACAACAAGAACAAGGCTGTTGCTGAGATCCCTGCCTGAAGCTGAGCTATGTCCCTAGCTATGAGAAACCCTGGTTGTGAGAGAAGCTTATACCTAGGCAGTCAGACAGAGGTCTGCATGTCCCTATTCACAGCACACACTGAGCCTCAAAAGCTCCCATTGCATTTAGTTGTCTTCTCTGGAGCCATTCACTGATGTCCACTATGGAGGAATGTTAACAAGTATACTCAGTTGAAAACATTCACAAGTAGGTCCACAAAAATAAACATGACACACAGGAGAAATGTTAAGTGTTGGAATATGAAACATTTCTAGAGTGACAAAAGTATGGAAACTGAAAGCTGTCAAAAGTAGGAATTTTGCTTTTAAATTGTTTTCTACTGTCTCAGTTTATAAACACTGAGAGTCTACAGCTTGGCAACATAACTCAGTTTTATCTAATATGTTTCTCTATCATCTGCCTCCAAGTAAATATCACAAATACTGTGTAAGCAGTTTTCCCTAGAATAAAAGTCTGTAACATTAGAATAAAAGTCTGTAATAGTGTTACAACATAATAGTGTCATTTAGTAAATGCAGCCAGGAAACAGAATGTGATTCAGGAAGAATTAATATCCTAAACTGATGCACAATGAAAACACACTTTGCGTCAGACCTATTTAATGCAGTATGTTTTCTACAGTGCACCAAGGCAGCCGAGCTAGCTGGGATCCTGTAGGGAATAAGCTCACAAGTCATCACAGATTTCTTGCCTATCCATATTCCAGCATACAGAATTAAAAATATTGATTTTTTTCCTTATTTTTTTTTAATTCTTATAAAAATGGTCAGAAGCCTTCAAAAATTCCAGCCTCTGCTTCCCTGATTGCCACCTTCTCCCCTGCGTAGTCAGAAGACAGAGGATGGCCTCTGAAGCAGGTTAGACACGGGAAAGGGCTGGTAGAGATTTCAAATTGATGAAATGTAACAAACAGACTCTACTATTTAGGCTTGGCCAGTCAGAAGTCCCAGAGTACAACTAGAGAACTCTAATCCCTCTTTCTAGCTAAGCTATGTAAAAAAAAAACCTTTGAGGATTGTTTTGTATTTAGTACCAAAAAAAGAGGTATTTTCTAGGACTGAGAGTAGAATCTTCATCTGTTCATAAATAGGTAAGTAAAGAAGCAAACCTCTAGATTATCATACGCTTGTGGGGTTGGTGTTAAGATCCAGGCCTTGAAGAAAATTCACACAAGATTTCAGAAACTTCTAGTTTAGACCTCTATTTAATCCCAATATTTTAAAAACTTAATTTATAGATTACACTAGATGGATGCTAAGAACAAAACAAAAAATATAGCTCTTATACCATTCTATTTCTTTCCTCACTTTACATGGATAACAACGTTCTGTGTCATAAATGCTACAGAAGAGACAATACATTTGATAAAGCAAATGGAAAAACCTTTTGAAGATCAGATATAAGATTAGCCATATTTCACTGAAAACTTTAATGAAGAAATTGCTCCTAACAAGATAGTAATAAGCCTGACATTCACAGAAAAAAGGCTGAATTTTTTAATGAAACATGTTGAAAATTTCATATAAGACATAAAACATAAAAAAAATAAAAAATATTATAACTCAAAGTGATTTTAAGCAGTACTTTTCCTCAATTATTTCCTTTTCCCCATAAAAGCAGTGTGTGCTATTTCCACCCAAAAGCAAGTAGCAATCACACATGCAAAAATTATTTATCGGAAAGAACAAGTTGCTAAAAAATGTTCTAGTTAGTATGTCATTACAGAATCAGATTCCAAGTCTGGGATCTGGACCCCAACAAGCCCATTTCTTCTTATCGGCATTTTGGATTCATTCTATGGGCAGAGTGCAAATAATCTTAGCAAAATCCAGACCAAAACAGGTAAGAGAAGGTAAGAGATAGGTAAGAGAATTAAGAATAATTTGAACCTCACACATAGAATGTTTTTAAAATTACTCCACTGGAGAATCTGATGGTTAATTCTGAAAAATATAGTACTGTAAGGTGACCCACAGCACTAAAGCATTTGATAATTTCATTCCCCTTCAAGAAAGCATATAAACATATGTTTAACTTTAATCATAGATAGTCTTACTGCTTTCATCTGGACGTAATCATTAACCATAAACACGTGCCTAAATGCTTCATTGAAAAGGGATGAGATTACTCATACTCTTACAGTTAATTTTATGCTTATGTGTTATAGAGTGGCCTCTTGGCAGGCTGCACCATGTGCTGTGACTGCTCAAAGCAGAGAGAAGCTGTAATGCCCTCCAGCAAAGATTATTACTGTGCCTTTCTTGTCTGCTCCTTAATAACTTGCGGGGTAGGTCATGTGAGATAGTCTCTGCATAGAGTTCTCCAGTGAAACTTGGCCAAAAAAGTCATGTAAAAAAGTACAGCTGATGAATTGATCCAGTTCCAAGAAATTTTCTAACACTGAAAATTACTCCTTTTCCAGTAAGAACATCAATTAAAGTTAATAGTTATTACTAAGTCCACTTGTTAGACTCTAAGATTAAAGTCTAGTTGTTAACCAGATTTAATCAGCTATGGTGAAGACTGCAGAATCATGCTTTTGGTATATACAAAGACTATCTTCTGTAAAATATCAAGCTTATTTTTACATAGAGCCTCAAGCAATGGTACTGGAGATGGATTCTGTGTGTCAAGTCTCCTTCTCTCTCTTCTGTTAACATACTATATTTATGGCCCTTACGACTGCAGTGTCTAACAGCCTTCCTAGAAATTGGAAGATAAAAGTGAACCAGACAGAGCTCATAACAGCAAGCTGAAATCCATTTCCAGGGAATTCAATTCAATTCAAAACATGTATCAAATATCAGGACCTTCTTCTTGGACTAAAAACTGCATTACAAAAGGACCAAACAAATTCCTTCCAAATCTCCCACAATTTCATACACAGTCATGTCAAATTGTTTAATCCAGTAAAAAGCTGGTAACCAGCACAGAGATAGGCAAACAAGCATATGAGCACTCCAAGAAAATAGGATCTGTGAAACTAATAGAGATCAACACTGTCACACAGCTGTTTGGTTTGTAGCCACTCACAAAGCATTGCATTTAGCGTATAAGCCACTCGTCACAGCTGTTCTTGCACTTACTGCACTACTCCTCCTAACTGGATTGCTGCACTGTATTGCCATGCTATGTTGACTGTCATGACTGGTTCTTTTTACATCTGAGCAAGTAAACAGCCTTTGGTAAATGCTACCACTTTTTATGAAAACAAGCATGACTTCTCCCAAGGAACAATAACTCTGGACTATGTCCATCATTTGGAAAAGACTTCACCTACCACCTGCCACTCCTCTGTCACAGTTCATGAAAAATTCTCTACCTGCCTCATAATATTTCTGCAGTTAAAGCACCTGTCATCTTACAGTCACAAAGCAAAAGACAAGAATTTGAAGCATGCACCTTAAAAAATAATGCATCTTCAGTAGCTCTTTTACTTACACTAAACTGAAAATACTTTTGAGCATCTGCATTGTCTTGACTGGTTTTGATCCTGTAGTCAACCTCATTCCCAAAGTCAATTCTATTTTTTACAGTTCAGACTAACTTGAAATGAGATATTCAGATAAAAACAAAATAGCAATCCAGAATTAGCTTTAGATCTGTCATTTGGTTGTTTCTCAGCATTTAAGAAATATACAAAACCAAATTGCCAGTTTTCATCTGCACAATTTTCTAGTCAGCTGAGTTCCAGCCTGATTTACAGAGCACAAATTCAGACATCTGCATGGTTACACATTTATTTTTTTCCAGATAAATCCTGCAATACAATAAGGATTTTGGTAACACTAAAATCAGCAGAAGATACTAGCTAAATATTGTTAGATAATCTTTGGCCCATCATATGTGAGGAAGAACACATTCAGTGAAAATGAGAGGGGATAATACAAACCAATTAAGAAGGGGGGGACCAAATCAAAAGACCACCACTCCCGCCCCCAAAGTTTGAGACAGTGATACAATAACATTTGAGGTCCTAAAGCCATTTCTACCCTAGGCAGGATATTGTCAATATTTCAACTTGCTTTAGAAATAACTGAAAAGTTTTACCCATGTCACAATATTACATTATCTTAATTTAAAGTTCTAGCAGTTCCTCTGATGCCTCAGCCCCTTTGGAAATCCTAGCAGGGAGACCAAACAATGGATAAACACACACAGAACCTGCAGCAACTTTTTGGATCTTTTACATCTAAGACTTTTAAGGAACATTAGCATGACGGTGAGGGAAAACCTGAACTGCCTTCAGCTTTATTGTATTTAGAACAGTAATTGTTTGTAAATAAGATCTCAGGAGAGCACATGATGTGTTAGGTTCCAAAAATAAAGGAAGAATTTAATTGAGGAAAGGGGGAGTATCATCTCTTTGAATGGTTGTAGGGCACAAAAAGGATGGAGTGCAATTGAAACACAAAGGCAGATTCGTGCCATGGGATAACTGCTACCAAAAAAGTCATCTGAGTGGTGAGTATACAGAGTAATAATTAGTTTGGTTCTGTCTGAAATGAGAGTGGGGCCCAGCAGCCCTGACAGCGGCTGTGGTGGCACCGTGAGCCAACACGTGGGTGAGGACACTGCCGTGCTGCTGTCACCCACTGCGAGACACGTGTGGCTTGGAGTGATCAAAGCAGACAGTGCTGCCAGGATCTTCAGGGCAAGCATCCAGCATATACCTCTGAAAACTATATTCCACTTCATTCTCAACCAACTTCAGTTTTCTAAACACACAAACAAGTTATTTCAAGCAAACCACTGCACCCATGAGAGGGAAAAAAATAAGATTGTGGCCACAGAATATAAATCTAGCTGATGTAACCTACCCTCACAAATTTTATGCTGCTCAAAAGAGATTTAAAAAATCCACGACCTTAATTATTTCTTTCAAATTAGTCTGTGGAAGAACAGCTGTGGCACTGCTTCCCAAGCAGTACTTTTCAAGACAGGCAAAAGCACACTAAGCAAAATTCCTCCTTCTGAATTTTTTTGTAGAAATTCTTGCTTCATAGACATGTGCAGATGCCTTAATCTTTCCAAAAATCCTAAAACTGCTTTACTTTGAAGTAGTGCAATTATGTGCAGTAACTACAGGCATTTCAACAAATTAGTAAGGAAATGAATTATTTTTATGAAACAATCCGAAATCGTCTGGATCTACTGATAGGGAGGTGAATTACTGATTGTAAATTTTAAGGTCTAACATTAATCTAACATAATTTGTCATTATCTGAGAGAAACAGAAGGTACCTTTTATAATGGAGTACATGAAACAGAAGTATTTTTTTCTACTTTTGGGTTTAGGTAACTGCCCTTTATTTGGATAAATAAGTATGGCCACAAGTATAACAATAACAGTCCTTAAACTGACCAGTTCTGTCAACTCCCAGTTTGGGATAAGAAGAAAAAGACTAGATAGAGCCCTAAACTGAAGCACAGACTGATCATCATTACAATTAAATCCAGACTATTTTGAATTACATCACAACTCAATAAATCACTTCTACTGATCCCTATTTTTCTAAAAATATTTGTTCTATTTATTGGCACACAAAAAATAGCATTTCATTTAAAAATACACAGGTGCCCCCAGAGCTGTCAAAAATTATTTTTAAAAGCTACTAAAAATTTCTGGAAGAGATTATAAAGGACAGTTTATAAAACTAAAAATCCAGAGAAGAGCCCAACTCTATTTATTCACCCCTCGTAAGTGGAAAGATGAGTCCTGGCTGCCCCGATTAATTTTGCTTTTACCTTAGATTGGTAACAATTATAAGTAAACACAAATGTACCATAGGAGCAAGGCACAACTGAATTACATGCATGAATGTTGGAAAAGAAACGTGGCAACTCAGTGTTTTTGTGACAATTCAAACTGAACTTCACGTAAGTGGANTTCTCCCAAGTAACAAGTGACAGGACAAGAGGAAATGGCCTCAAGCTGCACAAAGGAAGGTTCAAACTGGATATCAGGAAGAATTTCCTCACTGAAAGGACAGTCAGGCACTGGAATGAGCTGCCCATGGAGGTGGTGGAGTCACCATCCCTGTAAGTGTCTAAGAAACAACTGGATGTGGCACCTAGTTCTATAGGTTAGTTGACACAGTGGTCTTGGGACAAAGGTTGGACTCGATGATCTTGGAGGTCTTTTCAACCTTCTATGATTCTATGACAAGAATTAATTCAGTTCTGAAGCAGCTATTAGGGGGCAAAGGGAATCTATAGCATTGTTCTGAATATCCACTCCAGACAAAAAGAATAAGGAAGAAAAATTAGTCCTGTTTCATGTTTTTTAAAAAACTGAATAAAATTATTCAGAGGAATAAAAAAATAATTCTAATAAAAAACTGTAACTGAACAGCAAGAGAAAAAGTCTTTGATGGGGTAGGGAATTAACTAGAAACTACTGGAAGTTTGGACAGAGGGAAGGGAAACACCCAACAAAAACAAACTTAATATTTGATAAATGGTGTATGTTGGAAAAAGGCAATATTCATACTTGTTTTTCAATAATATCTATGCCTTACTTTTATACCACAGTACACACAGTCCCCACCCACAGGAATACTATCCACAATGCACGACGACACTTGCTGTTTTCTGCTGTGTTACAGCTTGAGGTTCAGTAGACTGATTGCTTCATGTAATCTCCTGCATTTTTTAACGAAGTATCCATCCTTATGGAATACTGATAGCATTTGCTGTACATAACTGTTTGTACAAGACAGAGAAGCTATCTGTTTGTCAGTCACATTGCATCTGCCTGGTATCACCATTCACAATACTGTTATTTCCAAATGCTTTGCTCATGTTTTCTTTATCCTGCTGTTTAAAAGCGCAAGTGATGAGAGAGCACTGACATTTCAGACATCTCTTGAAACACAGTGGGACAACAAAGCGTGTCTCTCTCAATGATGACAATCCCAAATGGACTGAAGCTCCAGGTACAGGTAAGATGTTTTTGTAGTACATCTACATAATAGCTGTATCACCAGAATCCCTTGCTTCAACTGCTACAGTCAAACAACAAACAAACATGGCATATAAGATAAAAGTCTTGCTCCAGTCTTCTGGCCTTTCTTAACAAGAAATCAAGAAAGTAAGGACATGAAGCATTCATTGAAATTATTCAAATCTGACTGATTTTGCTGAGCAGTGAAATTCAAACTTCTAGGGAGGAAGGGAAGGAGGGAAGGAATTCCTATGAAGGGTCAGATGAAGGGAAATTGTCAGTGAAGAGAGAGCTAAAAACTTTATGTTTCTCTCAACCATCCATAGCTGTGTATAAAAATGACACACAAAATGACTGCAATCTACTCTGCAGCCTCCACTCTTACATTCTAAAACTTTTTTCAAGAAAAACTGATGCACCAAGCTGCTGACACCTTCCTCCCTCCCATTTTCGTAAACAAACTCCTTTCAAAACACGTGGTTTGTTTTCAAATTAGACACCATGTTCTTACTAATTATCTCCTTTACTCAAGTCATGCTTCTTGTATGAGATACTCACAAAACAATCTAGAAGATGAAGATTTTTGTACATGGTAAGAATAAAAAAAGAGCGACTTTGATCTCCAGATAGTAGTCACAAGCATCAGACCAAGCCTAGAGCAATTACTCAGAAGCAGGTGCTATCAAGTTCTGTTGTTTCTCTAAATAAAAGCTTTCATGGGTGGAATGAGAAAACTACAACTGATAAACAGGACACAAATAATTTCCCCTGAAATACCTCAGGTTTATAGTGTAAACTATTCCTGGATAATTTAACAGCAAACACATATAAAAAAGCAAAGCCTACGATGCAAAGCGATGAATTTTTTTCTTTCTTCTTCAATTCCATCATCCTCAAGTACAAAGGAAGAATTTAAAATGTTATGTAAGTTTATGCTGGCTGAAACAGTTTATAAAAAATGCAAACATCAAAAGAAAAAATAACAGGCCTGTCAAAAATCTTAAATGCAGATAAAGATACAAGATTTATTATGCACACAGGAGAAATCTGGAATTTTTATATTTATCTAGGGATCAAAAAAATGATATTGATATTTTTATACTTTTTCTAACATCAAAAAATGTTGCCAGGCTCCTAACAGTTTTTCCTCTCCAAGGGAAGGAAGCTGCAGGGCAGGTGGGCGGGTGGCACTGTGGGCAGCAGCGCTGTGGGCACAGGCTCCTGCTGAACCGGGTGCTCCACCTGGGAGCGCTGGCTGCCACAACAGCAGATGGCCAAACAAACAAAAAAAGTAAATTATAGGAGTAACAGAGGTTTCATTGGGACTGAACAACCATTTTCTCTTCATACAGGGAATTATGATGATTCTTTATTGGATCGAGGAACATATGACTAGTTTCTGTGCAGTCCTTACCTTTCCTTAATTCATCAAGCATTCCCACTCAGGAAAACGGGTTAGAAGGACAAGTCTATCAGAAGGCTAATTCACAAGAATTCCCTAAGTACAAGCCTGATATCTGATCGTTTACATGGAGTAATGGAAATACGTAAAACAAGTTATGAGATTCTACTTTTAATTCAATCTTTAAAAGATACGAGCTAACCACAACAATGGAATCGGTTTTAGAAACTAAAATGGAGGCAAGGTAAAACTATTAAAGTGGTAAAACACCTATTTCCTCCAGAGCTGAGAGATTGCAAGGAGTAGATTTCTTTAGTTAAATAATTACAAGAAAACAAAGCAATAACAAAAAAAAAAAAAAACCAAACAAGAGAACACATGTTTAACTTTCAGGTGGAGAAAAAAGGCAGATTAATTTGGCATGACAAGAACATCATAAATCTCAGGAAAAGCACAATTTACTTGATAATTCTATTATTCCAGTTGACAGAGCTTTTGAACATGAAAATAGTTTTCAACAGGTTTGCAAATCTCTGAGAAATTATTCAAATAAAGGGAAAGAAGGCTATGTAAGTCTCATATGTCAGCTCTATTTGAGAAATTTTTG
Source organism: Campylorhamphus procurvoides (assembly GCA_013396655.1). Lineage (NCBI taxonomy): Eukaryota > Metazoa > Chordata > Aves > Passeriformes > Dendrocolaptidae > Campylorhamphus > Campylorhamphus procurvoides. Next base: position 1,725,716 of record WBMV01007112.1, on the reverse strand, counting down.
CTCTTGTTCTTTTAATATGGTAAATTGTACTTTGTGCAAGGATCTGTTTTAGTGTTAATTTGTTACAGCATAAATTGGATCTTCTATGCTACATTGTACAGTGCTTGACACTGGAAGTACAGTCAAAATTCAGGTCTCTGAATGAATTTTTCACTTAAAAATGTCTTTCAGCTGAGGTGATTGAGAACACAATTATGTGCTCTCCATCACTTTGCTGTACTAAGCATTCATCTTTAATGCTGGTGTCAGCACTACTGCAGTTTTACTGCTTTCCTATTTCTTTTGTATGTAAATCTCCAGAATAATGAACTAGAAGCTATCATGTTGTTTGAAAAAGTCTCCACCGGACATTAATTGCATTTGTCCTGAGTTGGCATGTTTTGTCAAGACTTGGAAGGTGGCAGGTGCAGCTTTAACAGTTCTAACGAAAAACTCAGAGTGTTTTAAATTAGGTGCAACTTCATCAGCATTGTCCCATGCCAGATGCTGCAGAGAGCATCAAGCAAACCTATCCATACAATGCAGCACCTTGAGTGAAGAGATATTTTTCTTGAAGTGACTAGTCATCAATCTGATGTTACAGCTTGACTCTAAATGTCTCTGTGTGTTCATCAAGTCTCACCTGGCAATATGAACCTTGGCTTGCACACAGAAATTTCCCCCACCCACAAGTAGATAATGTCCCATTGCTGTCTTCATGAAATTTTGAAACTGGTGTTTTAGTTCTGGAGTTAAAGTAATTTTTGGCTCATCTCTTCAAAGCCTACTTCTAAACAAGAACAGGTGATATGCTATTGTTCTGTGGAATTAAACATTACCTCAAATGGGTTCAGCAAGCAGTAGAGATCCTTTATGTTCTACTTCTACTGATAATTCCTAGTTTACTTTAATACCTACCTGTTTAAATACTGCCACTGCTCATGTAAAATCTTTCTCATGTTAACATAACCCTTTTCCTTCCCCCAGTTCATTATGGCAACTCTTGAAAGGCAAGTAATCCTCCTTAGCTACTCTTGATTGTATTCATTCCCAAAATGTTTACAAGCAGATTTAAAAATCATGTATGGGAATTGCTAACCCACCAGTGAAATGCAAAAATCTCTCAAGTGAAACAGAGCAATTACTTAGGAGTGCCCAACTCACTCAATTTATCAAAGCTAATTATTTGAGATATTAACTGATGTTTCACAAGGTAATTCATAGCTCTTTCAGAAGTGTAATTAAAACTGCATCTCTGAGCTGGGTTCAAATACCTAGGCCATGCCCTGGCCTTGTCCATAGGCTTTCTAGGCAAGCAAACAGACATACTGAGATGCACACAAGACACTAAATCTATGTAATGTATTTCCTAGGGGCTGGATCAATAGCCTGTTGAATCCATTGATAGTTTGCTTATCCTAAAGAAAAATACATACTGTTAGAAAAAACTCCAAAATTTTTCAGCTGAGTTATTTAAATGCTAAAAGAGGTCATTCCTAGGAAGGCTTCCATAGCAATCACCACTGCCAAAGATTCAGGGGAAAGGTGTTGGTTGAGCTCTCTCCCTAATGAACTGGAATTAGTCACAAACCCTTTCCCAGCAGGAGACTGCTTAGCCCCTGTTGGCTTCCTCATCGATGCATCTGCAAAGAGCCCACCTGGAACTGCACCTAAAAGAAAGATTGCTACCTCATAAGCGCATACAAATATGAATTCACTACAATTAACTATTTTTTGTTGTTGTTGTTGTTGTTGTTGTGGAGAAGGCTTATTCTTGTGGTAAAGAATGATCAACAACCAAGTACTAGACTGAGAATCCATAGCTGATCAGAACAGAAATCAAGAGATTAGAGTAGTGCTTAATGTTTCCCAGCTGGACTCAGGTATTATACACCTTAGCTCCTCTCATTCAATACTACTAAAGCACATGCAGTGTAATATTATTTCTGATTTGTTGTACCTAAGCTTGAGCACAGTGCCTGATAATAAAAGGACAAGTCACTAATCTCTGCATCACACAGTTGCTATCACCTGACATTTTTATATTCATAATTTATTGATTCTTGTGAAAGAAATATTCTCTGCTGATTTTTAAATTACATGCATACAGAAATGGCTCAGCCTTATCTCTGCCTTTGGCTGTATACAACAAAGCTATCAAGAATTTTTTTATTTTTTTTTAAAGGATGATAGTACAAAGGCGTGCTGACAATGTGATTTAGCTCTACTTAAAACCAGCGAGTGAATCTGCTGAAATAATAAGTTCATCTTATCTACTAGCATAAATAGGGAGAGGGAGAACAAACACATTACTGGAAGGTTGCGTTCTGGAGAATGACACAGCATCTTATTACATCATTATACAGAGATCAAGCACTCCAAGGAACAACACTCTTACTATAGGTCATACACTAATTGCCGGATCCTGTTCTAATTACTGTGATGGTAATCCAATGTATAATTCATCCAGTGAAGAAACAAGAGTCTGGCCAAGGCAGTGGTACTAGTTCCCTTGCTGATTCAGAACTACCTCCAGAGTGGTTCTTTCATTTGTGCTCATCAAGAGTCAGGGAAGTTCAGGGCCAAATCAATAGAAAACATGTCCTCTGTCTACAGCCTGGGCAGAAATAGCCACATCGATACAGAAAATCAATTCATTTTTCTGTGGCTGCATAGGATTAGTATCAAGGAAGACAAGAGACGTTTGACTTTTAAAATAAGTTTAGAAAAGGCTTAGAGAACCATCTATAAATCTAATATTTATGAAAAAAATTAGCATGTCTCCACTCAGAGGTAACTTTTTCTAAGTACCGGACAATACCCATTTTTAGAGATACTTTACTTGAAAATATCAGACCTCTTTACTTTTGTTATTTTGCCATATTTTTTATCACTACAACCATGTAAAATGCAAAGTATTTTTTGTATCAGCACTATTTACTGAAAGCAACAGCAATCAGTAGCTTTCTGCTTTACAGCCATTCAACTCAATCCTACTGCCAAACCAACCCAAATTTAAAGCAGCATTGATGGAAGATAAATCACATTATATGATCTGATCTAAACAAAAGACACCACGTGCAAGCAAAGTCCATCTCCTTTCAGAGAAGGTGGATGGGAAGTGTGGACGCTGCCTGTGGATGGAGCCTTCCAGTCCATTAGTCACATTCACCAGTGAGCTGAAAGACTGTAAACTTCTGAGGCATGAACTTACAGGTGAGTTAAGAAGTGCCTTCTGACACAAAGCCTGCTGTTTATAGTGCTCTATTTCTAGAGGATCTCTTTGTAGCATTGCTCAAGCAGGAAGGAGAAAACTGGAGGCTTTCCACTGGAAACAGGTAAACAATGAAACTACCATGAATGTATCTGTCTTAAAAAAAGCGATGCTCTGTCTGAATCAAGCACTCCTGCTTGTCTGGCTAGAAACACTCGGGAGAGTTTTGACAAGGAAAAAAAAACATATTCCTGAATTTAAATGCCCCCATTTCAGTATGAAGTTCTTAATTTTACTCTATTCTTTACAGAGAAGTAGCTACACAGTATAATATTACATCTAGAAGAAAGCTTAAACAGTAAAGAGTAATCAACATATGGCAATGAGGCTTAAATGACTTAAGAGATGGCAGATATCACACTCCAGCCTGGGCTGTGAATGAAACACACCAACACAAATGGCCTGGACATGCTGAGCTGACACACAGCACGACCTGTCTGGGGCATCACTAGGGCCTCTCCATCTAGGCTTCTTCCTAACTATTGAAATCATCACAGAACTGACTACCACAGGATATCACAATTCAGTTAGCTGCAATGTCTTCTTTTGGGTTGTTTTTTTTTTTAATCCCCAGAAAAGTTCCAAGATCCTTCACTCTTCTCCCCACCACATTCCCAACTTAGTTTGAATTTTTCCTTTTGTGTATTTCACACACACGCACACACATGCACACACGTCCCATGATCCCGTTCCATTCACCCACACAACCCTTCCACAAGGGGATTATTTTAATTAATATTTATGCAGGTAACCACCTTATATTTTAACTTATGCATCCTGTAGTCATACTGCAGAGTATATATTTTAGGAAGATTACTCGAAAAACAAGTGTATTTGTAAACTGGAATATCTTCATTAGCATTGTTTTCTGGAAGGACACTGTCAAGTACTATGTCCAAAGATGTGGAGAGCAGTTGCCACCAAAACCCCTCTATTTCTGGAAATTCTGTTTGATGATATGTTAAAGTATCTGAACGATATATGTACATATACCAATGGATCATGAAATATAAAATACATTTGAAAGTATGCTATAATTCTAATTTGAAGTGATAGCAAAACATATAAACTTTGATCCAATGTACTTTACTGCACCTGGGGGCTGTGACCTAGTACATAATTTGAGCTACATCCAAAAGCAAAATGCTGCTTTCAATACACATAAATCTGATATGTTTCCTTTATTACAAATATTGTGTACAACTAAAAAAACTTCCACCAAAACACTAATATTGGTGTTAAAGATTCCTCACACTGTTTGCAGATTGTCACGAGTTTCATCATACTGCACTTGCAATAGGAGATATTGTTATTTAGTCACATTGCAGCTCCCAGAATAACGTAGTCATGTGCTTGCTAAGCAAGAAGAAGAGGCAAAGCAGACCTTGCAATACACGATGTGTTCTTGCATTTTACCATACTCAGTGATAACACGAACGAGATTGGGACACTCAGACTACAATAAGTGGAGGAATATGTGAAGGGAGTCAGGAAGCTGTAGTGGACATTGACTGGACAGAACAAAAATGAGTTTAATGCGGGAGCTCAAAATGTTTATGGAATCAAGGGAGAGAAAAGAATAAAAAAGAGACAGCTCTAACCTAAAGACAACAAGGAGCAACACCAGGACCCAATAAACAACCTAGTACAGTACTCAAGATCCAAGAGAACCTCACTTAATTGTGGATTAGCTTGTGATTTGTAGTAGACATTTGAATGAGTGTACATATTCTGCAATGATGAAGTCATACATTAGGTGAGTTGGTGGTGTAGTGTTTCAATGCATGTGTGTTTTGAAGCATCACAATAAAGCTGGAATAGCTCTTTGCCCTCTCTGGAGTTATTTTCTCACCCGTTCCTAAAAACCAAGTAGCGAGTGGACTAAAAGCATGCTGGCAGCTGGCTGACCAGCCTGACAAGTGCAGTGGCCCCTAGCTGATGTGCAGTGTGTAAATCCCCGTGCATTGTGGGGTTATAACTCACTGATTGCACAAATCTGCCCTGGTTCACAGCAAGCAACACTCCTCACAATATAGACAATGCTGCTTTGTATTCTACAAGATTTTCATCTAGGTTCAACTCTGAGCAGAGAATATAAAAAGAGAAACTCAAGTTAGTCAGTATAGCTTGGTTGAAATAAACCCAGAGAACTAATCTTGAACATTCAAAATAAAATTACACCAGAAATACCAGCAAAAGATATTCTATCATCATCCTCCACTTAAAGAAAAATAACAGAAATTACAGACCTCTAGCATTCAAAATAGAAAGGAAGAATTGCATTTCTAGCAGTGGGAAATAAAAATGTATCTATTCATCGCTCCTTTTACACTTTTAAAGAAACTATTTAATGGCCATGTCTTTTCTTTCAACTTTCTTCTTACTCACTCACAGCATCTTTCACTTTGAATAAGAGCTAAGTTCGCAACCCATAGGCAACTACTTCCAGCAATTTCAGAACAATTTTTAAAAGTCTTGTAGGACCTTCATGAAGCACGGTATTTGTAAAATATTTTCCTACGGTTTTCCTCTAATTTGTAAATGTAACCATGAGAATTCCAATTCATTGGTATTTAGTGCCATGTTTTGTTTATCAAAGAAAATACTCTCCTAACCTCCTTATCTCATTATCCTCAGAAAGGACTTGTATCTTCAATATTTAATGTCAGGGAGAAAGAGATGGAGTTACAAAATAACCACCATTTCATTACTCATTCCATGAGTATATGAAATTAAGACATAGCAATGTACATGGTAAATTATGAACAGAACAACTGGTATTGCATTCCCTGCATTAGAACAGTTCTTGCTGTAAAAAACAAGCTAGTTTTCACCTCTGGCAATCACACTTCAAAACTGGCTGGGATCAAAGTCAAAACTGTATATAGCAGTGGTGTCTAGTCTTCCCATTCTGCCACAGGTAACAACTCGTAATACAACACAGGACAAATAGTAAACCTTTTTTAATATTTTCATTTTATACGAGTAAAATAACAGGCCCCAAAAACCTTTTAATATTACTTTAAAAAGTAATAAGAAGAACTAGTATGGGTTCCAGGTTAAATTTTTAGAAAAATCAGTACATCTTAACATTTCTTATTTTAAGTACTTCATCTTTCTGACATGCTAATGTATTTCAAGTGAATGCTGAAGGTTTCCTGGAATGGTTACACATGCTAAACAAGCTGCGGGTAAAACAGACGACTGCATTCTACAAAGCCATTGATGCGCTAATGGTCAAAACAATTCTCAATGAACTGATGCCACAGCAACTTTTCTAAGGAAATCATGTGGGGTTATTATTAGCACGGCACACAAGAGCCACAGCACTAGGGGAGCTCTAGGAAGGCCAAACTGCACGAACTTTTTTTGTCTACAAGTCATTTAACCACACTGGAGAGAATCTTTCCGAATGCCATGATACTGAGGTCTGATGTGTGATGATGACGCAATTAAAATGATGCATGGAACACAGGGCCCAATTATTTCTGTGTAAAGTCTAGTAAAACTCAGATCATCCAGCCCTTGTACAGATGATACTACTCCAAGTAGTTTCTTTACAGAAATTTTAAAATGTGATAAAACAATGGACTGTAGATGGAGAGGATCAGCTAAGCAAAATGGCTTTGAGAATAGCAGTATTTATTTAGATTGATAGCAGTAGGCTTGGAAGGTGTATGGTCCAATTGCGGCCCACTCAATTTATGCAGCTGTAATTCTTACCCACATTTTAACTTGGCACATGTAAAATCCAAAATTCAGTGTTTTCACTGGTAGCAAACATTTTACCAGATGGTTACTTAATCAAATATATTTCCTTGCTAATACAGAAACTTTGAAACTACTATCACATTTTTAAAATGTTGATGTATTTATAAATCTAAAAGCCATTTCAGCTCTTTTTATAAGGTCAGATATATATGTATAATAAATACTTCAACAGAATTCCCAACTTCAAAGAGAGCGGATCTAACACATTTTGGTTTAGAACTTCTCCCTCTATGCTTGAGGATTTGCATGTCTGAGTACATTAGAAAAAAGCGGTTTTCAATCTATTATCCTTGGAACACAACTAAGTACGTAATGATTGTCTGCAGGCTTCATTTTGATATGCAGAGCTTGGGAGTATGCAAAGACATCTACACAATTTTTACACCAGAGAAATTCCTCAGAGCAGAACCTCCAAATAAGAGCCTGCCAGCCATAAGGCCTTCTGCTTAGTGCTGGTTTACACCACAGTCATCTTCCATGCTAAAAACCTCTACTGTAGGATTGGAAATTAATTTTTAGGGGAATGCTCCAGGTGGACCCTTTCGGACAGAGTCTGATCCAGTCAAAACCAAATTCATCTATCACATTAGGTCTCTCCAACACAGCTCATGCTGAGACAGTGAAAAGCTGAAAAACATAAGGCTCATTGCAAAAATTACCAGACTGCCAAGACAAAGGATTTGCCAGGTCCAAATATGTCCATTCATTTGTTTTAGCTTCTCAGAGCTTTTAAGGTGATTTTCTTCTCTGAATAGCTCAGAATCATCATATACTCAAAGGACAGGAATAGAGTGGATTATCAATGAAGTTACTTTGATGTGTATTATCCATACATGATGTTTTGGGTTTTTTTCAAATCTAGGATTCTCTGTGCAGTATGACTAATTAAATGAAGCTCAAGTCTCTAGTTTAGTTTGAAAAGGTATTCACTCATAGAACAGATGTGTATAAATGTGTATGTCCCAACAAATTAAAATTTGTCCTTTTATTTCTGTCATGCACTCTGTAGTTGAGAAAAAAGCTCAGAAAAGAAGGGGTTTAAAAACCCCTGAAAAGATGATTTCCATATTAGACCAGTGAAGGCCAATTACACAGACAGGGATAAGCAGCATCACTTGCAGTCTTTGTGTCAGTTTGAGAAGACACAGTTCAACAAAAACAGGAACCACTCAACAACAACAGAAACAAGCATTAATGCTCTTTCTAACAGTGTCAGCAGGTTCCAAGTCACAGTTTAAAAACATGAAACCCACATTAAACAGAATTTGTACACTTGCTTGCCACAAAAGTCTTAAGTCAACATCCAACATGCTCTTTACTGTGATCTGGGAAGGAAATCTCATTTTCCATTTCAGTCTGCATATCAGTATCATCTTCCTGTGGTACGCCTGGGTCTCTTATTCCCAAGCCATATGGCAAATCAAATTCACAACTGAAAGTCAAGCAACCACACTCAACTGACTGTAGGCAGACTTTAAAATAGAAAATTCTTAGTTTCCTATACAGCCCTCTGCATTATCTCTGTTAAAATATTTATTAATTTCAGCTAATATTAATTATTAATTTAGCTCCAAATGTGTTCTTTTTCCAGTAACAGTATAGCTTCATTTTAAAGTGTATTCAGTAAATGTGTTATTGATCAAATACTAGTTTTCTTTATGAACATCCTCACTGATATGACAGAAACAAAACTTCTGAAAATCCTTGAGAATGACAAAATTTGAAGCAACTTCTTTTAACTACGTACTTTTCAGAATGACGTCTGAAGTAAGAACCCAGAAAGAATTTACAGGTGCACTGAGCCAAGGAAATAGTTCTCCTCAACATCTGAAATTTAAAGCCAAATTATAATATTCAAGACAGACTCTTCGATTGTCCTTGGTTAACCTTTAAAATCGTATATAGAAAAAGATAACATGTATGTTTTATTGTTCTGCTTTGTGTCTTCATTCTCACTTATTCATGGAAGCATAGAAGCAGTATAAATTTGCAGGAACTTAACAGGTACTAAACATTTCTTTCATCTTACATTTCTGTCTATTCTCTCATGTCCTTTGCATGTCAATATACATTTGTACACATTAGAGAATACACCAGAGGATGCATGAATTCTTTTTGTGTCAATATTTAGTGCTATCACTAAATGATACAGCATTCCAAATTACTTACAAATATTTAAAGAAAAAAAAACAACGGAAACTGAATCTTACAATTAAAATAAAACACCACAAACAAACAAACAAACAAAAAACCTGACTCTTTAGTGGTGTAAAGAACAGGTTTTCTAATTTCTCAGGAAGACATGCCAGGAACTTTTTCCTCACCTAGTGTTTCTTGATATTTGACCTACGTTTTCCCATTATTGTTAGTAATTAGTATTAGCAATACTTTACTAGTATTCTTTTTTCATTATATTGCTATATTATGCTGATGCTTATTGTAGAATGTTATGGCTCCCTGTATTGGGTCTGGCTGAGATGGAGTTCGTTCTGCCCACAGCAGCCCTCACAGTACTCTGCTTTGCTTTGGTAGCTAGAAAGGTGTTGGTAACACACCAGTGTTTTGGCTGCTACTGAGCAGTGCAGGCACAGCATCAGCACCATCTCCCCAGCACTCCCCCTCATCGAGGGGCTGGGTGTGGGCAAGATGTTGGGAGGGGACACAAGCAGACCAACTGAGCCAAACTGACCGAAGGGATATTCCACACCATATGACATCAGCTCAGATATAAAAGCTAAGGAAAGGAGCATGAAGGGGGGCACTCACCTAAATCTGTGCTTATAAGGTGCACACTCACATGAATGAGTCCTTGCCATGGTGATAAATGTAATTTTTCCATTGATACATTAATTCATATTTTTGAAAGCAGTCTCTCAATTTGTTATGTTATGGTCATAGTACAAATCTCAGTATTTTTTCCTGATGATCAATTGCAGTCAAACATCTCTCATTATTAATTCCATTCTAATGATACATCTGTGGTCATACAAAGCAATTCCTCTAGTTTCCTCCGAGTGGTGTCCAGCCCTGTTTTATCTTTGCAGCATACTGAATGATAAATGCTGTATTTACCAAATGTTACTATAGAAATTAGAGAGGAAATCTTCCAGAGTTGAAAAGGAGTACTAATATTAAAGTATGATTATTCCATGCAGGAAGCTAAATCATTAGGCCTTAAGAGCTAATGGCCTTGGGAACACAAAACAGCTTATTTATGTATTAAAGATGCGATGTATTTACATTTTTCCAGCTCATGAGTTTTATGATGATTTTCTCACCTGCACTTTGTTTCCCTTATAGTCTGTACAAAATGGACATGCTTTTCACATTTGGGTAAGTATGAAAAAATAAACAAATAGCATGAAAAAAACCTACTTATTTTGGTTGTATAAAAATCTGAATGTGATAAATTGAATTAAAGGTATTTTTATCAAATTTCTTATTTTTGTATACTGAATCTATAGATTGAGTTAAAGTTTAGATTTTAGATAAATCTAAAGAGCTGAAGTGATATTATGCTGAGCTACCCATTCTTTATACAAACATTTCAAATGTCTCAAAATGCAATGCAAAATTTGCTGTTATTTTCTGTGAAGTTTTTGAGATTAACAAATTACAAGTTTTTTCAGTATTCTTTCTAGAAGTGGGCTTTTCTTATATAGTCCCTTGATGGCAGAGGCAAGACCAGAGGTTTACAAATATCACACTATTTACTTTCAATTATAGGCTACTATTGCATTTGCAGTAACCATAAATGCAAATCTGAAGGCAACAATTGTACATCCACAGAATTCAATGCAGTGATGCTCAAAACGTTATCTGTTCCTCACATATCCGAGAAAAATTCACTTGAGTTCTTGTCAGCTACATTTATTGGGGTTTTCTTTGAAAAATCCAGTGTTGCTTTTCTAGATGACAGTCATTTAAAATAAGAACACTCTCACACACAACTGAAAACACCTTAAAACAGTATCACAAGTAAAAGTCATGGTATTCCAGAAAATTTTATAGGGTTAATTTAAGGAGAGAGGAAGCTCTGTTTTATTTCCTTGGGCTTAAAGCATTGCCAGAGTTTACCATATTTTATTTCATTAATGCCTCATCACTAGAAAAGAAAGCATAAGTACAGAAATACATGGCTTACCCACAATCAAATGGAATGAATTTTAATGGAAGAGCTAATACCTTCCCCAACTGCATTTAAACCAGCTACAATTGCATCAGCAGTTTAGGGAGGTTGTATTAAGAAAGATTTATGATCACAATCTGATCACACCAACAGAATTTTCCTGTGGACTCCATCTTATGTACGTTCCACAGGATGGTCTGCAGGAGAAACAGACAGCTGCAATTCTATTCTGTATTGATTTCCTTCTAGTCCACTATTCCAGCTGCTCAAAACTTTCTAAAATTTCAGCTTTCTAGATGCAATTTCAACAAACTGGATGCAAAAACCAAACAGATCTACTGTCTGATGTCTGAGTAAAAGTAGAGCTAAAAGTGAATAAAAAACCCTAAAGCAGAAAAAAGCAATTCCCTCCCATGTTTGCTTTTAAAAAGAGAGAATAATCACCCTTTTACTTTAAGTGTGTAGACCTTAATCTGAGAGATGATATAACACTACACAGGAATTAAGCTTTGGAGAAAATGGCTATTTAGTCAATAGTTCATTTGGCTTCTGGTCTGAAAACTCTGAGCAAATTTTCAACATATTATTTGCTATCTTCCTGACACAACCAAATCTAATGATACCATTCCAGTTTCTAAAGTTGGATACCCTATAGATAACTGAAGGCAATAAGATTAATCAGTCAATGGAGAGATAAACATTGCTTTTAAAGGACATTGTGTTGTATCTTGAACAGGTAAATACGAGCTCCTGGCAGCTGGTAAAAAAAAAATACAAATGGATCATGGCATGGGAAAAATCTTCTCATCTAAGAGTTGTAGAGCTGCAGCTGCTCTATCATACAACCAGTGCAAAATCAAGTCACTCACCAAGACAAAAGTAGGCAACACCCTGCTAGTTAAGAAATCCCTACCTTACATTTCAATGGAAAATTCTAGAGTTTTATATTTTTAGTAGACAACTTCAAATTTTTGAATATGCCCTTAGTTCAGTTACTCTCCTAACAAAAAAGACAGTCACAGAAGCAGAAAATGCACTCAACTCCCTTTGCACCTCCCTTGTGTCATGTTGTAGCTCCCAAACGTGATTCTTCTTTGTGTAAGCAAACTGTAATTGTTTTCTTTTCCATTTCAATGGGAATAGAATTAGACCCAAAGCCACTCAATTATATATGCTCCCTATGCTTCACTTTTCCACTAACAATTTGTGATGACCTGTCAGTGTGCAAGTGCCCCATTTGTGCCTGATGCAATTTCAGATTTTATGAATCATGCACCGCAACAACTTAAGACTTGCAAGAGAAAGCTGGCCACTTTCACTGTTTTAACTTTGCCACACAAGGGGTCACAGAGAAGTTAAATCTTGTAATGATTCTGGAGGCAGCTAAAGGATGTATACATACATAACCCTACAGAAAACAGGTCTAGGCTTCTAGCAAATAAATATTTTTTATGCAAAATACAAATATAGAATCATTTTTTTGGCTACAAGTCTGCCTCTGAAAACCCCTATTCATTGCTTCACTGTTGGCAATAGAGAAGAAAGTCCATTATTAGTGTTTTCTAAAATGCTGTTAACAAGACTGGAGAATTATTCATGAAAATTATTTTCATTTCTGAAAATATTGTTACTCCATTAAGGATATTTTCCCATTTAGTTCCCCTGATAGTAAAAGTCACTAATAAGAGATGGAACCAGTCAAGGAAGAAGCAATTGCTTCTCTATTGCTGATGAGACAACAAATCGAAGCCAGTCAAGTTTCCACTGAAGCATCAGACTGCTGACATAAAGAACAGCACTGTTAACTACTAAGTCTTGTCAATCATGAGGCAACTCTTCCTGAAAACGTGTTTTAAGGCTTCACTTTCCTAAGCCACAGAAATGCTACAGTAATATCTCAAACAGTACACAACGTTAGGCTTGAAATCATATGCGTATTTATTTTTATCTGAAATACCTAAGGAACAGTCCATGACGAGAGAATCAAATTTCCCAGCTAATAGGTTCACTGATTACAATGAGTTGTTGGTATTTAGTTGAAATATTGCTACTCAGCCAAGAAGGTCATTATTTTCTGATGGAAGTCAGAACATTTCGTTGCACTCCCTCAGTTGTCACCACATCTTTGGCACAATAATTTTTTCTCTCAAATCAACTGCACTTACACTGGAATTCTGTTGTGTATTTAAAAATCATTAGAAAATTTACAAGTGTTAAAACATGGTAAAAACGTGGTTCTGAAATTTAAATGCAATAGGCTTAATCTTGGGAAGAGGTGGGGGGCCAAGTAGGGTGTCTTTTTATTCCTGTTTTTTTAAAGTTAAACAGCTATACTTGAAAAAGAGCAAAAATATTTCTTTTCAACAGTTTGTGTAAGCACAGCTAATAGTCTACCTATGCCAGCAGAACAACACCCAAAATGATCATTATATATGCTTATCAGAAAGCTGAGCATCTCATCTAGGACTTCTGAAGTTGCCTCAGAAACCCTGATTACACAAATTTATGGCAATGTTCAAACACCCATGTGCAGATGAATTATTGATGGATCTGTGATGAAAAAGCTTGGCTTTAAATGACCATAAAGGAGCTACCTTGCTGCCAAGGCCAACACTAATGGTGCATCTCAGAAGTGGCAGGGTCAGCAGCCCACTGGGAGCTGCTGCCTTTCCCCCATGCTGCTCAGTTGAGCACGGCAGCCCAGCTCTCCCTGCCTCAGCACATGTGCAGCCCCATCACTGCTCCCAGGAACTGGTAGAAAGGCAGAAGCATGGCAAGATGCCCAAGAACAATCAGGGGACACAGGACATAGAACATAACTCACCTCAAAGGAGGATCTATGAAAATCCATTTGCATTTGTTCCCTGTGACCCCAGTACAGGAGCTGAGCAGCACTCAAACGTGCTGGACCTGAACCCGTGAAACTGCCCTCAGTGTCCAATGTAAGAACAAATGAATCCTTGAATCCCAGCATATATACGTGATAAATTGTAACAAAACATTCACTTCATCACTCTGCTGTAACTGTCCTGTGTTCAGCAAGGACAATACATGGCTATGAAAAAGTGGAAATTTTGAGAAACCACAACGGAGAGTTCCTTAAAAGACTTCCCTTTTCCTAACAGGCTGTGCCTAGCATCTGATGGTGTCTGGCAGCTGGGTATCCTTTATTAAGCAGCACCTGCTGCTAGATTCTGTCAGTAAGTTTCAAACAAATGCCTGAAACAATCAGAAAACACTAGCATCTACACAAATCATACAGAAAACTACTCAGAATAGCAAATTTTAATTAGATATTTGTATCTCTGAAACATCTATGCTTACTTTTTTATCAGATGGCAACAGTAAAGACTAAGAAATTGCAGTTGGGATAAAAATCTTTGGCTTAACTACAAAAAAAAGAGAAACAAACTGGAGACAGCAAATTAGTATGACTTAAAACAAGGAAACAAACAAACAAAAACTTACTTTTAGCATGTTTTTGCCTAACAGGGACAACTGAGAAATTTCAAACGATATATACTATTAGAATAATTAAGAAATGACAGATACTAAGACAGGTTGTACAGTATTAACCCTGACACTGCTTCCCAGAAAGCACTCACTATAAAACCATGTAGACTTTTAGATTGCCTGTCTAGCTAACGTGGAGTGGAGAACAAAGATGCTGTCTCCTATGGTATGATTTAATACTAATGTGTGCACTGGCATCAGAAAGCTGTATTTCAAATGCCACGCTGTAAAACAATAAAACAGAAATTTCTGCTTCAGTAACACTGGTGAAATCAGTTTTCTTGCTTTCATTACTATTGTCAGAGGTTTTACCTGTTTGCAAATCAGTACTGCTAATAAGATTTATCTCTAACCTGGTTTAGGTTAAAACATTCTCACAGTGGCTGACAATACTGCAAAGTAGTCATAATTCATTTCTAGATCCAAGCTCCTCACCTTCTCTCTTTCCATCTGAAATAAACCAGCTGAAGTGAACATAAATATCCATGGTCACAATTTCTTTTATAAGGAAGATTAAATCTGCAACTGGAATTGAGGATTTCATACTGTAGAATAGCAGGGGATCAATGTCTGAAGTCTGCATGCAAGAAAGATGCATCACTGAAAGTGCACTAGGATTTGAAGAAAAAAAGCACAAAGTTTTTCTCTACCTGCCACATAATCCACATAAATCTAACCCTGAAGTCACACCTTCTTACTAGTGGCTCTCCTGCACCCACTGATGGATAGTTTCTCTAGCAGAGAGTACACAGCCCAGGTTAAGATACAAAATCTGTACATACTTATCATGACTTTTAAACGGAATAGAATAGTGCATCAAGACGACTTAATAATGCAAGTAAACTGATAGCTAATAAGAATTCAATAATGGATTTTGGTGAATTTTATATTAAAATATATGGAGAAAGTAAAAAATTAAACAGTAGGGTATAATAATTCATTGTACAATCTCGGAATTACACTTTTCTAATACAAGCTAGACTACCTTTCATTTAAATTAACTTTACAGAAGGTCAGGGATGAGAGCTATTAGAATGTTCTTTCTAAACATTTACAGGCTGGCTGCAGATGGGGACTGTGTTTCAGATTCACACTGTCACACTGGGGAAAAAAAAAAACAAAACACTTTAACATTGCTGTCGTAACTCCTGAACATTTGTCTGTTTGGTTTATTAAGTTAGAAGTTACTGTCTGTAATATAACCAAACAAAGAGCTACTGAAGTTGGAACAGCTCTTTCAATTAGCATTGTCATACAAACAAGAACATTTGTGCTGTGAATGAGTAAGTGGCTGGTACAGGCAAGGAGAGCGACTGCTGTCTGGGGGAGACTGAAGAACGACTGCGACATTAGGATGCAGTCGCTCATGCCAGCTCCCCCCACTCATACACACCCTTTTCCAAGACTGCATTGCGTATGCTCTTGCAAATCGGCCAAACGCTATCAGTCGGAGATGGGAAAGTATGACTGGCATACTGTGAACGGCTGGCTCCCCTCCCTCTCCACAGTGGGATCAATCCACAGCATCAGATCTTGAGCAGAGGAGGTGGAGCTAGAGCAGCTTTACATGTTTATGCAGCAGCAGCAGCAGTGGAGACCCTGTCACACACACACACTAACTACCCCAAGCTTTCTGCATTCCCCATCAGCCAGCCCTACACAAGCAGCCTCAGTACTCCCCTCTCACCAGCCTACCCTTGCACTGGGATGTCCCGTGGGTTGGCTTCTTCCTCACAGTGACAAGGAGAAAGCGCATGGCATTAGCCCCGTGCTGGGCAGGGGCTGTGAGCACTCTGTGGAGCCCTCACAGGAAAACCAGTATCTGAGGGTTCCCCAGTGCTAGGGCACAATCAGGAAAACACCAAGTGGGATCACCAGCAACATGCAGCATAGAGAAGGAAAGCCATGGTGCCAAGCAGCTGCTACATCCAGCACGAAGCCTGCAAGGACTGCCAAACCTGTCAGAGGTTTTAGATAGTGTCAGTGGGAAAGCAGGGTATTTATTCTTGAGATGTAAGTACAGTCTTCCCTTCCCCTCCTCCCAGCCCTAAACTATTAAGGAAACTTTCCAGTCTGACCATTCACATGACTCCCTGGGGGTCACGCTCCCAACACCAGACTTTTAGTGCTTCCCAGCAAAAGGCTCCAGTGACCCCATAGGTCCCTGCTTGACTCCATACAGACCCTGTCACACAGAGTCAGACCAGGTTTCCTTATTGGTTCAACCCCACGATTCCCTTTGCAGAGTCTCAGATGTCTCATTCCATAAATCAATTTATTCATGGTGCAGTAACACACAAACAGCCTGAGCTGGTGCCTCCAAGGATGGACCACCAAAGGAACCCTTGGACATTTATCCTCTCACAGTCCAAATGCATGAAAGTCTGCTCTTCCTCCCAAGCTCCTGCTGTGTCTCTGAGTAACCTGGCCAGGCCACAGGTTCCCAGAGCCCTTTGTTGTGCAAAGGGTCACAGTTCGCAGCCTCTTGTTTGGGGCTCTGCCACCCAAAGCTCAACCTGCAGCTTGCAAATGGAGCTACCTGCATCAAATGTATTCCTCAACAAAACTGACAAGAACACACACAAAAGTCCCACCCAAACCACAATGGGAAACCACAAAACATTAGAGATGTTCAGGCTTTCCAAAAATGGTGGTGCTTTCTAGTGCCATGCCTCAGAACACTGTGCAGCAACAATGGGACCTTATTTTCACTTCTCGTCTGTACTGTCTTCATGCTGGGATAATCCACTGGTATGATCCCAGAAAACTGAGTACTCATCCATAAACTGTTTCTGCTCATTTTTAAGCTATTAAATAAAATGAAACATTCCATGGGATCCTGTTACCATTGAGTTGCTTATTAAAGACCAAGTTTACAGCATAAATTCATGTAAGCTGACCTCAACCAATATCATTCTATTCAGATTTTATATTCAATATTTAGCATTGACAAGATCTTTTAACACACATGGAAATTTGTATTCTACCCAGACAATTTTACTCTAAGTTTTTATACTGCTTTTCTCCCTTGAAGTTATGAAAAAAAAATAAGTGAAATCCAACTTTCCTAAGTAGCCTGTGATGGAGCCAAGACCACTATCTGTAAGATTCAGAAGCTTGATGATTTACAGTTCTTTGCAATTGAACTTGTTTGCTTTATTCTGTTTTCAATTCTTTTTTTTGTTTGTTTGCGGCAATTACCACAAGAAAATTACTGCAGATAGAGCATTTGCTACTGTTATTTTCTTAGCCTAGATTCTAGCATTCCCTCATCAGACCAAGCACAAAACTATCCTAAATATTATTTTTTTTCCAAGAGGAAATCAACATATTTACTACAGAAAATGTAATTGAACATATTTCGTTAAGTCTTGAGGCTATTTTCATATAACTTCCCATTTGTCAGCAACACATGCAAAACTCCAGTGGCACTACTTTGAATCTCTTTGTAAATAATGACACTGGGAAAAAGCAACTACATTTAGTTTCAAGAAAGGAGATATTGTTTATCAGAGAGGAAAAAAACAGGGGGGGAAAGTTTTTGTTCCACTTAACCACATATCAGAATTGACTAGTAAACTATGCAAGCAAAAGTCTGTATTACACAGTGCAAACACAAAGCCAGTTTTCCTTAATGTGGTTATATCCCTCACTATGGGAAGTAACACGGTCATTTAAGAGAAGCCAATTTATGTCTTTTGGTGGAAACTGTAAAAAGTCTCCATGGCATCTGTCCACTGCTCTGCACTTTCTCTGAGTTCTGAAACCCTTCAAATCATTGTCCTGGAACTGCCTACTGAAATGAGCACACAACCATCAGATTCCATCTCTTTAGTAAACTGTGGAGTGTAAAACTACACACTGCCAATTGGTGACAACAGATGTGATTAACATTTCATAAAAAGCTTTCAAGAAGTGGCCTTTAAATAACAAAAATATCCTATGGTTTGAAATACCTGAGTCTATAAGAGATGGGATGACCTTTCTGTATCCCTTTCCCCTTTTTTCTGCCTGCTTGCACTAATGAACTGTACATAACTGTCATCATTAAGTCAATTTATACATGCAAGAACACAAGTAAAAAAACCCCTAATGATTAGCAAATACAGCATCATTACTAACTTCTCCCAGGTTATCTACCCAGATTTCACTATCTTTCCATAAAAAACATTCCTTCTAATAATTCTACTGGTATGCTGTAACTTCAGTCGTAGTGACCTCAAGAAATTAGCAGTGTAATGATTTCAGGATGCTTTTTAAATCAGTAATTTTAAATTAACACATATAAATTAAAGAATGCCAGAATACAGAAACTTTGCTTATTACTATCATTAGCAAGTTGCTTCGAGATGTGAAAACTAAACATTTTTCACTAAAAAAGTGTCATTACATGTGTTTTTCCTAAGTCTAGTTTTCATTTTATGGATCTGTTGCAACATAACCCATGTCTCGTGCTGTCCTTCAAATTACTAGTAAGGTGATCTCTGGTGCATTTTAATGATTGCATTAAAAGCTTGCACGGGGGTTGGTGCATGGCATGTGAAATGGCACTTCAAATAATACTGTGACATGGGCAATCCCTTGGAATTTAATCTTTTTTTTTTGGACCTGCAGTCCTCCACAAGATATTACAAGTCTGTATCGTGTTTTTGAGTGACACATTCAACATATAAGTATCTGATTTAAAAAGGAATTAAGTAAAATTGTCAGCACATTCAACATATAAGAAGTATCTGATTTAAAAAGGAATTAAGTAAAATGTCAGCACTTTATTCACCATTCCCTACATATCTGAGCTGCTCAAGAGCTCATGTCTTCTTTCCACATGCCAATAAAGAAATTATTTTAAGGTATGTTCTTCACTATCAGTTTGTCCTGCCTACAAAGATCTTCTTTTAATAAAGAAGTTTCAGTGCATTTTTAATTCAGGTACTTAATAGGCACACAAACACAGAAAGTAAATTCTACAAGGCATCAACAGACTCACCCCGTCCACCACATCTCTGCCCATTGAACTGTACTGGAGATGGGATAAGTAAACCTCTAGATGCAAAACATAAGAAATGGCATGTTCTCATTTTTGTGAATGGCATGTATACCTGTGTCTCCCTTACTAATATTAGATTGATTTGATTCTGTTTGTACAGATACAGTTTGTTACCTCTATGTGCAAGTGTTCTTGCTAGCTGGAAGAGTCTGGCCTAGTGGAAGAAAAGCTGTTCATTGTTTCTTCACCTAACCTGGCAGTTCTGCCAAATTGCTTGCACACAGGATATCTGAAGATAGGTATGAAAGCAATTGCAGAGATACCTAGTCTATTTTTGCTTCTTTTTTTCTCCTCAAAATTTACCCATTTTAGAAACCAAAGTAAATGCTTGGAAATTCTGGGTTTCAAAACAAAATTCATTTGCCCTATCAGTAACACAGAAGTTACAAGAAATTTGGTACTCCTCAAGAACACCAGCAGATATAACTATAATTTTTGTCACATTTCATTTCATCATTATTTCTTTTTCATGAGTAACAAGAAAAAAGGTATTTCCTTCTGGTTTGTCAGAAGATTCCTTCTTGTAGTCTGTAGAAGAACAACAGATATTTTGTTAAAAAAACTTGGTGCAGAGAAGACCTGAGGACCATATGGCTTACTGCAAAAGATTCTCTCTGCAACTCTGACACATCCTCCTCATATGTCAATCCTGTTATTCCGTGGCAGGGATCAATAATTCCCATGTGGAGGGAGCTATCCTCCCAGAGAGGCCCAAGTACTTAAGAATCTATTGACCTTCCTGAGAATTGACTTGAAGTGAGAATGCCATTCCTTACTGAAGTCGTATCAATAGGTGGTAACATCAAAATACAATCACCATTGTCATTTACTTGTGAATGTTAACTTTTATGTAGCTGATGATAGCTATGAACATTTAAATACCTATCTTCTTCAGTGCCTTTGAAAGGCAGGACTTGTCCTGCTTTACAACTCTATTAATTCATAATTATATTCCCCTATATTTAACATTGACTCCTAGCTTGTATGTCTACCTGCACTTTTCTGTGTAACAGTTCAATGAAAAAGGAATGCTTCGTGCAACCATCACCTTATTCACCTTGTTATTAAACAAACCAACCAAAAAACAAAACTTCGTCACCTTCAATATTCAACCCAATAAAGCAACCTTACTGTTTCCCCGTGAAAACACTCCAATTAATTCTTTCAGGAATGACAAGTCATCAGAATATGAAAACAATCTTGTAAATTACTTCAAAATTGTTAGATATTTTGATAATAATTTAACCAATTATTTCTGTATTGTACACATTGAACCAGCTTTGGCTTGTAAGATTTACCTCACATAAATTTTTTACATCCTACAATACACAAATTTAATAAAATAAGCTTGAAACACTTTAGAAAAGCATGACAGTACTGGTGTTATCCCAGCTCCTGCAGAATTCCATAAAGCATATTAACTGCAAAAGTGTGGCCCAAAGGTGGATGTTTATCCTCCTTGGCTATCACAACCGCAATCCTTTAAAAAGCAATTTAGAAATACAAGGAGTTTGTGCACATCCAGGCACTTATTTCATTATCTGACATGAAGAAAGGCAACTTGGGATGGAAGAGACACAGTCTCCTTTCCTCCTCAACATCTCTTCCAGAAAGGCATTAAGCTGTTCTGCACCTGTCCTGCCGTGTGTCACCACGAGTTTGGGGAGGATCAGGTCACAGCTCTTTAAAGAGAGCTAACCAGATGCCTCCCAGAGGAGACAAATTAGTCTGCTGCAAACAGCTCAGCTGTACTAGAGTGGAAGCCAGATCCTAGCTTAAACCCCAGAGCACAGGGTAGGAAGACAAAAGCAATGGTCTCCTCGGATCTGCATATTGAATTAGCTTTGTTACATATTTAAATTAGCCCTGAAAATTACCTACTTCTGTCTCTTGATTAATATCCTCAATTTCTCTTGTAAATGAAATGTGACAGTTCAATCTCTGAAGATAAATAACATGATACAATTCCTGCTCTAGCACCATGCCATGCTTATGGCATTTTAAAATGCCCAGTATGCATCAATTATTGTCTCCCAGATTAGTGGGGCACATGGAAATGATCTAGTAATGTCTTCAGCAATACCTCCTTTAATTGTCAATAATATTAAAAAAAAAAAAGCTTTAGACCAGTTTACTAAATTAGTAAATCAATACCCCTTTTTAACACGAGTAGCCACATAAAAATATTAAAGACTATTATTAAAAATGTTATTTTAAAATAGCACCTGCCCCTGCTACTCCTGTCTCCACCCTGCATGAGAATTGGCAAAGCCCTCACAAAAAAAACACAGGATGACCTCACTAACTTTGGGGAATTTATAAGAGAAATTTGCCTGCCCAAGCAAGTGCCTGACATTCCAAACTAACCTCCCAAAACATAACCAGTGTACAAGAGTTCAGTCAACTAATGGGTTTTAACTAGGCAAAATCGGGACATTTTTATGGTGAAATTGACAGCTTTGGCTTCACGCTTCATCTTTTAAATGCCACCTACACCTCAGCTGGGGCACATCAATAGCACCATTGATTTTTTTTTCACTCCAGCGAAATTACTCATTTTCTTCAGTTTCAATGTTACTGCAAAATTAAAGCAACTATTTGGACACTTGAGACCATTAGTTCAGTCCTCTTTTAAGGTACATGCCTTATGGTTAAAGCTCTAATGGTATATGTTCATGGCTCCTTTCCCTGTCTCCTACTGAAACTCACTCAAAAAAACCAATATGACAAACAGCAATTATATTCTTTATAAATTGAAGAGAATATGGGTAAAAACTATAACATGGATCAGTTGTCACACTGTTTTTTTTTCCTTCTCACTGTTGAAAATCATCTCAAACATTATCCAAGTTATTGCTTGACAGGTTTTGTGCTTCTACTGCTCCAAAGCTGCTTCTTCCATAGCTAGAAAGCCTTTTTAACTGCAGGTGTGTTAGGGAAATAGCTCATGTCCAAATCCTGTATGTTCTCTGGCCTTTATTTGGTAACAATATTCTGCTAATAATTGTCTAATGATGTCCACAGGACAAGTCCCTACAACACAAAACCTTTTTTTTGAGCTGAAGTCTACAATATTGTCAGCAGTCCCATTTAGGTTTTTTCTCTGTCATCTGGATCTCACCCCTTAAGCAAGAAGAATAAGTGCAGGTCACTTATAAAGCAGCATCCTCCCTTCTGAAGCATTTATAGCTGTCCATACAAGTTGAATTATGATGTTAGGAAAACATGAGCTTTCAAATATGAACTGGGTATTCAAACACAGGCTGCTCTCCTTGGTGAAGGGAAGCATTTCTTTCCCCTTACCAAGGATGGTAAGCAGCAGATGGATACCTAGCGTTCAGTAGGACTGAGTGCCTCAGGGTTATAAAACTGGGATGTATTTTTAATTGAACACATCACTCTCCTAGAAAAGCTAGAAGAGGGTATCTATTATTATTTACATGAAGTTAGGCTTTTTCTTACTTTTTAATAAAATTCTAGATGCTAGCACACTGAGAGAGGAATGGTTACTTTAAAAATAAACTAATTAATCTTAAATGCATTGTTTACATTGTTCAAAGCAACACTGTTGTAATAATTAAGCATGAGAACATGTGCACATAATTACTTACAGTTCCAATACCTCAAATTTATGTAGCTTTAAAAAAAATTAAAAAATAAACCCATCTATTAATTTGGCTTGTG
>WBMV01007112.1:1654878-1694812 GCA_013396655.1 Campylorhamphus procurvoides | reverse complement strand
GAGGAAATCCACAGATATTTCTATATAACATCATATATGTCATGTCTGGGAACATCCAGTGATCTGAGATACTGACACAGTGACTCTCAAGTCACTGAGACATGACTCTTCCAGCAGCTGATCTCCAGCTCAGAGGCAAGCCACAGCAACTCCCCTCCTCCCTGCACCTCACTGCACTCCAGGAAAGCACTGCACCCATTCTCATTACTCCTTATGGAGACTCCAGGTGCTTTCTGCCTTGTTTGTTCTCCTACAGGCTCACAGTATTTTCAGCTACAGAACTGGATGGATTCATCTCACACAGCAGAAGAGCACAGGGAGATAGTGTTACAATTGATGGGGGTAAAAAAACTAACGTTCCTGTGCAGAGTCTATTTCAAACTTCCTTAATTGTTGGATAATGTGTAAACTTTTTGTGAAACACAGTATATTCACCTCCCTACTCCTAGAGTAAGTGGGATTGGCTAATAAGATTAGAAAGAGATGCCATAGTAATTGCATACACAGATATTGTTTCAGTTTTGCATCAGCCTAATAAAAGAATAAGCTAGAGAATTGTATTAAGGCTTTGTGAATTTAATTTTGATAACACAAAAATCATTATGAGAAAACATTTGAAAAAACATTTGGAGAAATACATACGTCCTTTACAGGCCCTTCACCATCATGTTTAACTAAAAATGAAAACATTGTTGCAACAAAAGGTAAAGTTTGTCTCAGTTCTTTCTTGTACTTTTAAAAAATTATCTAATCTGTAAAATGTAATTTATAAAATACTTTTGAAGTATAGACATAATATAGCCAAATGTTCCATTAAACAAAATAAAGGTCTGTCATTTTCCTTCAATTAATTTCTGAAAAAATAATTCCAAGCAATATATTCTGATTTTAACAGAAATTTCCATTTTAAAATCAGTAATGAAAACATATTTCTATTTCTATAGCATTATCATACACCTGAGCTTGTTTTGACATGACTTAAACCTTTTGGCCTAAACCTATAATCTTAAATAAATGTACTTAACATGCTAAACAGTTTGTCAAGGTCAGTAACACTACCACCTCAAATGCTTTTTGAAATTATTCCTTACTAACCAGGTATTAAGAGAAAATACAAGGGAAAATAAATGGCTGAAATTTATGATACATATTGAGTAACTGAGAAGCTAATGACCATCAATTTGCTCATTTGAGAAATACTGAGGTAAACTCTACTGGAATGAAGTGTCTGCTAGAAGTAGCAGATATATTGGAGAAATAATGGTGATTAATCTCCTATGCATAGCAAAGATTTTCAATGGGAAGTGAATTAAGGTGTCTTACTACGAGCTCAGTCCTTGTGAGTGGTTCACATCACACCGCTCCCTTAGGGCTGTTAATATCAGATAGTTTTTTTAATGTCAGACAGTTATTTTTGCTTGGATGGGCACACAGCAGGAAACTACATCTGTGTATGGAAATCAGCAACAGACCAAGCCTTCTTCATTTGGGGTAGTGAAGTACCTTCAGAAAGAGGTTTTTATAAATATTAAACTTGTTAGATTTTCATTCCAGTTACACTATTGATAATGTAGAAAAGTAACCTACATAGTAGCTTCTTCAAGCAAAGCATCCTTCTTTCAAGCAACATCCCAGGATTAGATTGCGCTAGCCTACTCTAAAAATAAAGTCACCCATCATGTGGCCTTACACCAGCTATGAGTAATCTGTTTTCTTCCATCTCCAGCTTTCAACTAACATGGCAGTTTTGAACACAAGTCAGAGCAGAAAACAAAACGGATCTTAACTGAGTCTAAGAACGAAAACTGCTTGCATTGCGTTAAGTGTAGCCTTACAATGACACCTAAATGTATTTCCATGGAACTACTTCTACTCAGTTCTATTGCCAAATACAGGAGACTTTTTTTAATGTTATGTAACAAGAATCAAAAATTCACATATTCGTACTGTAAAAACACACTCAACTTATATTGTAAGAGCACAAGAAGCTTCAAGCAACAAAACAGCATAGAGCCCTTAATTAGTTTTCAAGGGTTACATTTTGCCACCATAACACGGGACAGAAACTGGGAAGCAGAAAAGGCAGAACACTCTACAGAGGACTATGTAAGGGTGTGAACAGAAATTTAGTCTCCAGAGCTCCTGTTCTGCATCTTGTATTCAAACATTCATCTAAAAGGAAGCATAGGGTGACAAAATGCAATCATTTTGCTTGAAGGACATGAAGGAATGTAACAGAAAAATTAGCATTTTGCAGATGATATTAATAATAGATCTAATAGACCAGAATGACTAAAGAAACAAAATATTTTTCAAAGCACACATATACTCAAATTTCAGGAAAAAAACCCACTATTTGACAGTAAAGGCCAGGGAAATTATTTTGTTTGGTTGTAGATTTCTTATGCTTTTATCAGTTATAGGACTCTTTGAGGACTTCATTAGTTGAAGCTAAAATTAATTCCTTTGGTCTTTTTCTCTTTGTAAATAAGCAGAGGAGACACCTCTGAATATGTACAGAGAGGTGGACAGATTACCAAAAACTGTTCTTTAAAAGGCAAATGCTGCTTTATGCCTCTAGAACTGATATCTGAAAATCACCTTAAGTCGAAAGAATATTGCCAGAAACTACATGAAGTATCTGATTTTTACCTGGTAGGAGTGCAATGATTTGCTAAAAGAAATATTTTTCATTTTTAACTCAAGAATTTTCCTTTTTCCTTAATTGCCCATATAAGCAGAAATCAACACACTCATCTTAGAGCTTAGAACAAAGCTTACCAGCACAGTGGTCATTTTTGGCTCCTAAGCCTTCATGGGCAGGTTGCACGAATTGTTTTCTTTTATAAATGAGGAGGAAAACCCCAACGCTATCCATTACATATCAACATGCGTAAATGTAACTCACCATAATATAAACAGATAAACTTATTGATACAAAAAATCCTTTCAGTGTCCGAGATTTATTCACAACTTTATCTTAGCTGAGGGGAAAAAAAAAAAAAAACGTGACCAGACAACTTCCTATTGGAGCATATTTCAAAGAAATTATGAACTCACGAATTTCCAAACCTGACATAAAGAAAGAGAGATCAACCTATCTCAAATTTGCATCCAAGTCCCACATGGGCCACCACAAGCAGCCTGAGCTGGCACAAATCACACCTCCATGGCTGGTAATTTAAGCTAACACACACTGTAGCAGCATTGCAAAGGTGATCTCTAGGAAAGGATTGGTGATGTTTGTATTGTATGTTAGCCATTATACCCAAACTTGTGTTTTCAGAAAAGAAATAACTTCATCATGATCAACAGCAAAACTATCTGGAACACAGATTTCATATGAACCTCACAAAAAATGAGAAGCGAAAGAATAAAAATACAACTAAAATATTACAAATATCTGTTGCCTGCAAATCTTTGAATCTCTTCTAGTTTCCTTTTACTTATGAGTTCATTGAGATATAAAAAAAAACCAATGTGAAAAAAAAAACAAGGCAGAGTTGCACCAATTTCTTTCTCTGATTTCAGCTGACCACTTGTTTTTGATAAAGAAAAAGCAATCACAAACTTGCTCTGTGCACATTTCAAAAGCATAAAGGACTTCTGCAAATTTGTAAACTGTAATTCTCCTTGGAAGGTGTACAAACAAACAAACAAACCCAAACAGCTTTTAGTAATCTAAACAATTTCCCTTTTTGTTTGAATGCAACAAGGCAAAAGAAGAAAGGTCAAAACCCTGTTTCAGAATTCGAAATCAAACCCTAAAGCGATAACAGCCATGGTCAGAGAAAATGGGTGGACATATCAACCCAGGAAATCTATGATGACCAAGGGAGAATAATCAAAAGGGTTATTTTCTCTCACCTCTAGAACTAACTCTGAAATGGGATATTTTTACATGGAAAGACTCCAGTCAAGGATATGATGCACATTACCTCAAAAGACCTGAAGACACCTTTGAAAATTAGAAAGGTTTGAATGTCAGCATTTCTATCTTGCAACGCATCAACTGTAATGAGGAAATTTGAGCCTTCTTTAATATATTAACCAGCTGTCTAGCACATAAATGAAAGCGTTAACAAAACAGTAAATAGCAAAGGTGTGTTAAATGTTTCAGAAGAAGCCTGAGGACACTGGATAAATCACTGAAATTTTACCTCTCCTAACACAAATCAAGAATGGAAAGATATGCCCTTATCAGATTTAAAAAATGTATCTGGGAACTACCACACATAATCCAGTAAATCTGGCAGGATTAACACTCTATTAAAGCAAGCAGATTGAGACACTACAGAAAATACTTTTTTTTAAATCTTTCACGTCTGTTTTTCATTTTACCTATTTTTATTTTCTGCCTCTCATCTACTCTGGACTATTATTGATGACAAAATCGGTGACTCTCTTGGACAGTAAAAGCCAATTTCAACTACTAAATTGAATGATACTTATATCCAGAAAGATCTCAATCTTACACTCAATATTTACTGACTTCTAGGTCACTTCCATCACAATATGCTGAAATTCCTGAATTAGCTGATGGATTTTCCATTATCTTCTGAAATAATAAAAATATATGCTGGTAAATTTGTAAATATTTTTACTTCTTTAGCAAACAAACATCAATAAACAAATATCAAATTCTTTTTTTTAAAATAATCATTTAAAATCATTTACACTGCCATGACAGACACTTTGAGAACATTCCAAATGATGCAGAACATCCCTCTGTCTCTTTACTTATCTTCTAATTACCTGACACTATGAGAGATAGAAAAAATGATTTAATTACAAGCAAATAAACTGAACAAGAGTTACCAACCTAAGGTTTATTTTTGTTTTTAAATGTTGCTAACCTATAGGCATTTTGCAGAAGTTGCAAGGCATCCAGTCCAGTTTTGGAGTGTATGCCAGGGATTAAGCATTTGGGAATAGGGCCATTGCATATTAACTAGAAATACAGCCGACACAGCCTCATGGCATGTGCCTGGCCTGGAGGCCACCACGTTGCCTCAAACTCCACCCCTGACATGAGGGGGACACAGAAGACCCAATCCGAGGAGAAGAAACGCCCCTCCCATGTTGTAAATGGGGTTGGGCCTTAAGAATGTTTAAAAGTGCAGTTTTTGAATCAGAAGGTGTGCTCCTGGGGATCCTACATGACCTGGGCAAACAACAAGTTTGTAATTAAATTTTCCTGTTCGTTATATTCTTTTTGTTTCACAGACTTTTGCCATTTTTCTAAATTTAATAGAAGAGATTTTTCTCACATCACCAGTTAATGTGTTTGCCTCACACACTGAGGACTTGCTTCTGAGTTGGAACTAACATTTTTAAGAGAAAAATGCCACGAGATTCCTCCACCCAATACCTACTACAGGTTGACATCTAAACTAGTCTACTGAGCTTTCTTTTTTGCCAATGAAGAGACCTAGGAGTGTGTATACAATAATTCACCAAAACTTTCAGACAGAGATGAGAGAAAATGAATCACATGCAAACTACAGTCATCACACATTCATCAGACTTTAGTCACCCCTCCTAGTCCCTTGTCCTTCTTTGTCCCCCTTCCCCAGAGTCTGATGCAGTCTAACTCTGCACTTCTCATAGTTACATGTTTATGGGCCCTTTGTCAAAATACATCCTAGATAGATAGTAGATGTTTTTCCATATCTAAGTAAATCATTAAACTCCAAAGAAAAATGGTTCTTGAAACATAGGGCCCTGCAGACTAAAATCCAAATTCCCTTCTCTCAGAATCCTAAATCATAATCCTATATTACATTAAAATACGAAGATACATTTATATATGGCAGCTTCTAAATGCTCTCTCCCAAAGTAGAAATGGCTCAGGCACCTCGGTGTCCAGCTGTTACCATGGTCACTATTATATCATGTGTCTATGCTGCTATCCCTACTCTACCTAAATACTCCTATTTCTTCTGGGTTCTTGGACCGTGAAGGTCACACAACACAACACATTGTTTCTGACAAAACTGTAGAAAACTGACATGAAGAGACAGTGAACAGCAAGGTTTACAGTGATTGAATTTAAATGCTCTAAAGTTACACCAGATTTAAACTGATTGTATCCTATAATATTTGGGAATGCACTGTACAAAGCGCATTTTTTTTTCTTCCTATTCATCTACACGAGAACATTTTTAAAAGAAATCTGTATTTTTTCCCCAACATAGTAGAGTAATAATTTCATTCC
The DNA here is from genome assembly GCA_013396655.1 of Campylorhamphus procurvoides. Classification (NCBI taxonomy): domain Eukaryota; kingdom Metazoa; phylum Chordata; class Aves; order Passeriformes; family Dendrocolaptidae; genus Campylorhamphus; species Campylorhamphus procurvoides. The sequence continues at coordinate 1,688,595 of WBMV01007112.1, read as the reverse complement.
CTGAGTAACTCAGCATTAAAAGAACCTCAAAACAAAACACTTACCTTTAGAAAATTGTTAAAGATCATTGAAATGTAACCTTCATGATAGGTCAGTAAACTTCAGATCAGTGAACACAAACATGCCTTTGCCTCCAGTGAATATATTCCATTTTAAAAGCCATGTTGATCCCATTTACAAATACAATTTAGTGTAAACAATCACATTTCATTTCCTCACTTTAAAAATGCCCAGAGATCTCTAATAGTTATACTTTGATTTGCTTGAATAAAAGGTTATTTTAAAAAGTTGGATACAAACATTTCCTGCAATTCTGGAATAAAAACCAAAATCATATTAAAGTTGGCTATTTAATGCATCAAATTTTCATGACTGAAAACCCATTAAGTAGAAAAATCTCTTAAAAAGAAAAGCCTCCTACATTGCATTTTTCTTTAAACATAAGTCATTTCTGTTCTACACACAAGTTTAAATCAATCACAAACCACGTTGTGGTGGCAATTAATTTGCACTTCACTACCTGTATCACTGATTTTATGTGGAGAGGATTTTTTTTACTACTCAGTAGTTGTTCACTACAGAGGCAGGATTCATGCAGAGTGGCCACCAGTGCTTCAGCACTCATAAATAAGGGACTCTCCTGGCTCTCAAAGTACCTACTGTGTGATTTTACTATATTAGCTTAAGAATTGCTGCAACAATCTACAGCTGAATTCTCAACAAAATACCATCTTGAGAGAATTATAAGAATTACGTGGTTTTGAACAACAAAATAAAGTGTATTGCACAAAGGGCGACCTGATAAAACAGGAGAACATGTGCAGTGAGGTGAAAATGTTGATGGTTCCAAGCAGAGATTTTTCTGCACAACAGAAATATAACAGTTCAATTGTTTGTGTGATATGCTGACAGTGCTTGAAAATTTCTAAACTCTTCCAGAAAATTGTAAAAATTGTTGTTGTATTTCTTCCCCATTTAGATTTAGGAAATATTTCCAGAGCTCTGACTCTAGGATTTTAGACAGTTTAAGACAGACAAGTTTTTAAAAGGGATGTGAAGTAGTTTATTGCCACTTAGGATAGATACAAAGCTGAAGATGGAGAGCTACAGTGGTACATCAGAAACCTGGGACAGACCAAGAAAGTGCCTGTGAACAGATCACTTAGAAGTACTTAAAATCTTAAGCATTGTAGACTCAGTAGTTGCAGAAATTTGCTGGTCCTGATTCACCCCTTGCAGAGACTGGCTGATGCTGCGAGGTTGCATAATGTGTGTGAAGGCTGGAACAGCTCAGGGACAGCCACAGACAGGGCCAGAAATAGACATTTCATGTCTTTTGGTACAAACTTGACTCCTCAAGGGAAGCAGGTAAAGTAGCAGTTACTTTGCTCCAAGCAGCACTTGAAAGGGTCATACAAAGGGATCACTGATGTACACAGAGAACCAGAAGAGCAGCCTGCATTCGTATCTGACATGAGAACATGAGCATCACTAACACATCAGTGGTTAAGGCAACAGTCTCTTGTTAACTACTTGTGCTCTTGGTCCATAATAATTGTAAATAAAAAAGGGCCAGACGAATTCCATCTGACCTTCCAATTTTGGATAAAGGGTTTCAGTGCGTTTGTAACAAATTAGAGCATCCAGCAAAAACTTATCAATGCTTATATAATCTCAAATTTAGAAAAAAATAAAACTACTTTACAGGAAAGGCATTTAAGACCTTTCAAAATATATTTTTCTTAAATGGAAAAACCACTTCATCCTAAGAAAAAAGAAATTTCAAAGACTTGAAACCATGAGAAAATTAATACCAAAATGTGAAAGCCTTTTACTTGTAATTAAAAAAAGAAAATTAGAACTTTTTCACTGCACCTCTTCAGGCAGCTGTTCTAGCAGGGCATTTAGGGTAAAAAACTAAGACTGCATGAGAAACAGGTAATCATTTTGGTATTATCCTTAATTTTCCCAACAATCATTGCCAGAAAGAGAAATGCAAGTAATGGCTTTTTTTCATTCTCATTACAAACTCTATCTTTCTGAAGCAATATCAGAATTTTAATGACTCATATATTCTGTGAATGTGCATAATGAACACTACCACGATGACACTTTCAATGTTCTGTAATTTGATTTGTTGGCAATTCCTATTCTCTCCTGTTTACAACCTGCAGGAAACAGGTGAAATATCTAGCCAGTCAGAATAGTGAATATTTATAAGACTCAATTTTATGGATTCATTTTAACTCTCCAGTATAGTGGAGAGCTTTACCTTGTAATACATCTTCAAAAACCATTATGCACACGCCCAAGCAATAGCAATTTTTCCAAGAGCAACCATATTATGAGTTTAAATAGCTTCAGGGGAGAACATTGCCATATGTTTAGAAAATCTCCCAAAAGTTTAAATTCTTACACTTAATAAAGTAGACATACAAATGCTGTTGCCCCTTCCTTGGTACAGATCTAGGAGGAATTTTTAAATCTGCAGTTTCTATGGATTATCTCAGGGACATGAAGAGAAGGCAAGGTGATGCTCCCGGGTCATGGATGAACCAGCCAGAATGGGAAGTGTGCCCAGCAGTGAGTCGCAGGGCAGGGTCCAGTCTGTCTCCTTGTGTGCCATCACCCACACTCCCCCTTGTCACTGGTCACTGCCAACGTGACCCTGCAGTCCCCCAGATAAGGACTAACAGCTACTCCTTTCATTGTAAGTGATACTTGCCATATAAATCATACCTGACTCCTGCTTGGTTACAATAGCTGGAACTTGTCTCTTCCCTCATTATCTCAGCTGTGCCCAACAGGACCCTCTGCACTGCCAGAAAATGAGGGAGACCTTTTTTAAAGGTTCCATGAATTGAAATCCTTGACAGGGTCTGGCAAAATTAACATTTTAAGGTTCTTAATTCCCTTTCTAAATGGTTGAAACAGAAAATCTTCTAATTTTATAACAAATACACCCAGTACAAGTCCATATGCTTATTGTCTAAGCTTTCAGCAGATAAACAGACACATATCACACCTCTAGTTTAGAAAATTTCTAGCCACCATTTGTCACATAAATATTATCTTAGTGCTACTGCTCATGCAACATGCTGCATGGCCAAGAGTAAACACGGCCCCCTAGTCCCTCCAGAGAGCAGAAAGTAGCAACATGAGATCTCCTCAACATCTCTCCTCATTCTGAACTGGAAAAAATAAGAAACAGAAATTGCTGGGCAGGGTGGTTTAGTCTCTGTCCTTCAGTGCTCTCTGGTGCAAATGCTGACCTGTGCCTCATTAGTTAATTACTCCTCTAGACTAATTTATACTGATATCCATCAACCTCTATCCATTCACCTACTAGAGGATGGAAACAGATCTTTACTGCAAAGCTTGTTTTCTTTCATCTGTATTCACCTTTAAAACATGTTACTTTTAATATTTCAGATTTGCACAACTAACTTTGATATGAAAAGCTTTTTTATGGTTTTGTCTCTTAGACTAAATATAAGTTTTAAAACTAAGTATTTTTTCTGTATATTTTATGTTTAGCTAAAAATTAGAATCCTCATTTTCAAAGACTTCTTTGTAAATCCCAAAAGCAGTTTCAAAATATTTCTTATTGCTTTCTCTGAAAAACTAAACACCTTAAGTGCCACAACATTTTAAAATTATCTTTGTAATTTTTAAAATGCTGTTTGAAACAACAAAAAAATACCTCATCAAGGAACAAGATGCAAGCATCAACACTAAGGATGAAATCACATTGATACATTTCATATCCATGAAAAATTAATACAAGATGAATGGCGAAGACTGAATAAATGGCTTTTTGCACAAAGACTTCCATGCCACATTTCTGGGCTGATGACAGAAGTCTATTAACAAAACCAAGTAAAAGCCATGTAAGTTTATGAAATATTCATGTATCAAGCAATAGAAGAAAAGAGATTTCACGCTAAGCAAAAATACCTCACCTATGGTGAATGTGAGAATGGTGAATGTACATGTATGTTATTGTAAAATACCATAACCTCATTCAGTGGTTCAAATAGAAATATATCTGGCAGGGGGGAGAGGGCCCCAACTTGGATAAAGGACATGAGGCTGAAGACAATTTTCTGTTTTTCAAAAGGCACTGCTGAAATTAAAACAGCAGTGTCAGAATAACAAGGACAATTGACTCTGATCCCCTGTGTCGATAGCTGTCTGAACTCAGCCCTCCTCTGACAGAGCAGCACCCAGATTTGCATTACAGCAATTGCACTCGATGTATAGGATACTTGGCAAAACTACTAGGCACAGAATTCTGACCCACTTCAAAGGAAGTCAGGTTAGAAGGAAAGAACCCTCCCCTTTCAGTTTTACACTCCTGAGTTTAGAAAACAATCCAGAATGCAGAAAAACTCTCTACGACAACACAACACAGGGAACTATTAAAAAACAAGTGCCTTACTGAGGATTTTGTTTTGAAGTACAGCCAAATTGAAAAGATGATATTAATGTACCTCTTTCAGTAGGTAAAACACTACTTAAACCCAGTCATTTTTCTTGGCTCATATCTATATATTTTTTACATTCTTTTTTAAAAAGGTATTTTAGTTCCAGGTCAAATGAAACCTATTACAGATTGAGTGGCAGAGAAAGCTGTTTTCCCTCTGGTGTTTAAGAACTGATATCACAGATCCATTACAACTCACCAGAAATGTGTGATGTGTTACAGAAGTAATTGAAAATAAATATTATACTTATTTGAAATTACAAACCACTTCACACTGTTAATTACTTCGGCAAGCTGTGTATTTTTACACTTGCAATCACTCATAGAGATAAGATTACTGCTAAAGCAGACTCAAAATAAATATACATGCCAATAGCTGCCAAAAAAAAAAAAACACAAAAAAAAACCCACCCCAAAAATCTCAAACAAAAAAACCCAAAAAACAAAAACGCACCAGCAAAAGAAAAACATTTTCCCAGAACATGTTGAAGATGTTGATTTGTGTTCATGCTTCCTGAGAATTCCTGTCCCTACTAGCCCTGTAATGGCAATCTTGAGCTGCCAATCACAAATCACATTCACAATCCTTATGGCTACCAGCTCATAAAAGCATTTACTACACTATGGAATCAACATTTCCTACACGATAAAAAGCGATTCCGGTTAGAAGAGATGTCCCTGGAGATCATCTAGTCCAAGACCCTGCTCAAAGTAGGTTTAATTAGATCAGGTTGCTCAGGGACTTGATCACCAGATAGCCTGGAGAAAAAAGAAAAAAAAAAAAGTTCCCCATAACTTCTGGAGTTAGTAAGAAATAAGAGTAATTTAGCATACAAAAAAACAGATAAAAGATGAACATTAGAAACAGGTTTACCTCTTAAAAATACACAAAAAATTAAATGTAACTGCAAGGATGAAATGACTAGCAGGTTATTCTTTAAATCCTGGCAGGACAATTTGATTACCACATGATTAAAATGGGTCACTATTAAATAAAATTTTCTGTGGCTTTATTAAAGATATTCACCCTTTCACAATTACATAAAACAAAAACAGACACCTCAGGGATGGATTCTCACTGAACTTTGTAAGATGCCTTCCTTTAATTATGAGTTGGATAACATCTTCAGAGCTATTTAAGATGACAACAAAAGCAAGATTTTAAGAGTTGGAGTGCGCAAGTTTTCATACACTCATATGAACTTCTGCACATGAAATCTGCTGAAGGACATGGAGTTGTGGCTAATACTACTCACTACCTCTACCTCTGATTTCTTATGCCAGTCACAGAGTGATGCCAAATACACTCTACAAGGTCCCCATAAAAGAGCAGAGAAGATGCTGCTATTACTTGCATTTTAGCTATTCTGCAGCTTTTCTACCTCTGCAACTCAGTAACTGAGTGTTCAAGTAAAGATGTTTTCAGAATATGTAAAATCTTTACTCTTTCAAATGTGTGACACATCAGCACTGTCATAGTGGTCATATTCACTTAATCTTTCCATGCATGTCTGGGTCTTTAACAAGCTATAAACTGTTTCAGAAGCTAACTATAATACTTACTAAGCATGTACAGTAGCAACATTAAATATGGTTGATGCCAACTTTATTACACTGCCCAGTGGCCCAACTTTCTTCATTATTCTTCAACAGGAAAAATTTGTTGTCAATTATATATGCTATTTTTTCTTACATTCACTGACAGTTATAATGCAATTTTCAGAGAATTAAATGCTACAACAAAAAAATTATGTTTATATAAAGTCTGCACAGAGAAGTTCTTTATACACTAAATGGGATTTTATGAAAAATGAGCTTTGCATTAGCTCTTTGACAAAAAAGCCCAAAACTCAGTTGTTTCAGACCAAAGACTGTAACTGTCACCCCTTCCCAAAGTTCCATAGCAGCATTTTCCTATTCTTATTTACATATCTATGACAGATAAAGCAAGAACAAACAGTGACAGACTACTACTGAAGAGCTGACTAAAAATAATGCCCAAGGTACCTCTGAGGAAGAGACCTACAGGTTCCTTTACACTTGTATAAATCATGTTATAAGCCAACTGCATGTAATGCTTTTCAGTGCCAACAAACTTTGCTAAATTGTGCTATGATCTGCCAAGATGTTGGTAATATAAAATTACATAAATTAAATTCGAAGTGTCATTATCCTTTTATGTTTATCCTTCCAAAATTAAAATAATTCCTTCAAATATTAACACTGGTTACCAATGGTAAGAGAGCATAAAAACAAACTGCAAAGAACTCTTCTGACAACAGCAAATATTCAAACATCAGACCTTTTTATTACTATTTTTTTAATTTGTTCTGGGCTTCAATGGTCTTACGTATTTACTGAAATACAGTATTTTTTGCTCTCACTAAACTATTATCCAATTTCAGAGGCTGGACCTTACATTATTACAGCAGATACAAAAGTGTGCAATACCATCACGGAGTAATCCACAGATGTTTTGACACAAGTTTTACCAGTTTCTACAGAAGTCAATTATTTCTGTCCCTAGTCTGAAATCCCAGTTCAAGTAACTGAAGTTTTTTACATACCGTTTTCCAGATAGAAGATGAGGTTCTGGTTAGAGTTTCCTTCATCTTCCTTACTCAGTTTAAAGGACTCCCCAGTACTACCAAGCCTCTTGCTTTTTCAGAGTTGCCAGTACTTCCTGACTTCCAGACCCAGGTAACAAACACTGTGCTTGGCAATGACTCCATCTTCAACAGTTTTACTGGAAAATTGTTCTTATGTTGAGACTTCAGAGTAATAATGATCTAATAAAGGAAACATTTGGTTTTGAAGATACTCTAGAGGAGTATTTTAAACCATTCCTGAGAAAGAGCACTCTGCGTGTGGGAAATCCAGCTCCAAGTATTAAAGACCTAGGGGAAAAGGCAAACTAACTTTGCTGATATCTTATTCAACAACACTCAGTTCAATGAGATCGTGGTAGGGCTGACACAGGGGAGTTTTACTCCCCTTTTTGCTCTTGACACAGCAGGACAGGGGTCTGTGCCTTGAGCATCAGCAGTGGTATTTGAAACACAAGTTCTTTTGAGTGAATCAAATCCAAAAGGGCACTTACAAGTCAGGTTTAAATCAGTAATCTACTATTAACCCCAGTTCCTCACAGCTGAAATGTTCAACAGCAACACACCCCGCCTGACTTGCCTTGGCAACTAGAAAGCAACTGGGTTTGTAGCATTTTCTGTTAATTACGTGAAAATTATTATTCTTTAACATTTCCACTGAGACTGGTAATTTTCAGGTGCTAACTAATAAATGATTCATTCTGGTAAGCTGAAACATCGCAATTGCTCATTCCAACTTGGCAAGCTCAGCATTATCACTGACACACAAGCCTGGTGAAATTCAACCAACATGGCAAATAGTAACTCCATGTCTATCAGACAGGTGCACACTCATCACTGTAATTAAGTCATACAATGAGAGAGTTCCAGCTATCTGTATTTCCTCAAGAATATTTTACACAGACTGACTGAGGTACCCTTTAAATTACTACTGATTTATGTAATGGTGTGTTGGGTACATACAACTACTGTTCAACTATCTTGTCTAAAATTGCACACAGTTGCCTAACAGTTTTAGCTCCAGCAGCACATGCATCCAGCAGGGGGACAGCACAGAAGAATGATCCATACTGCCACGGGGAGAGCTAAGCACTTGGTTGTAGTAGTGGTCTGCAGGGAGCTCCGTTCAATAGAGGAGCAGCCTGCTCTTATCAGGTACTCCTGTGGTACAACTGAAGGGAACTGACATATCAACTGCACACAGATGACATTTGCAGCTGAAGCACCACACTCCCTGCTTCTGTTACCAACTCATCACTCTTAAAGTAATCTACTAAGGAAACAGAAGGTTCTGCTTAGAGCAGGGGATAACTCCTTTCTGCTGTACCAGTGCAAGACCGCTTTGAGAGATAATAAAGAACCAAGGGATGGATGGATGCTGCACAGGTTATATTCATTTCCATTCACTCTAAGGGGTATGGATTTGATTTGGTTTACATTGTTTACTGACAAAACTCAAAATTTAAATTCATCAGCAACATCAGCGGTAAGATGTATGTTCCAATGATAAGAAACAGCAGAAATACATACAGTGGATTGTAAGTGAAGAGTTAATTCCTTCCTAGTGGCCATACACACATAGAAAATGCATGTTAAAAGTACCAACACACTTTAGACCAACTGTACCAGATATCAGCACAGTTTTTACTCTAGAAGTTATCCTGTAGGTTCTTTTGACATAAGTTGTCACACACAGAGCTTAAGGACAAGGAAAAAGTGGTATAAAAAGTATTGAGCATGTTTTCATTTAAAAAGTCAACTTAACACTAAGCACAACTAACAGTCTTTAACCGTTACAGTTACAATCACCTGCAAAATAGTGAAGTGCAACACCCAGAAAAGCAGATTTTTAATTATGTCTGGAAAAAAAAATTGCCTTTATTTGATGCCTCATACAGTGATAGATTAATGAAGGACAGAGATAGATGAATCTTCAATACATATTGAAAATATTAATTATAAAGCACAGCATATTTGGCAACTCCTCCACTGCTACTTCCACTCAAGTGTAAAACAACATTACTGTGAATTCTGATATGCCATAGTGTTTTCCCCTCAGGCAATGATCTTAAAACCTCATTAGCTGAGTAGGTCTGAGTGGGATCAGAACTGAAAATGTGCAAAGAGTCAAAAATCAAACCCGGAGGTTATTTGTACGTGAGAAGAATTCAAGCACGCAAACAGAACATTCATGTGAACATCCCCAATCCTCTCACTAGATACAGGGACCTGCACTTTCTTTCATACACCAGAGCAAACATACACCATGCTGAGACTGTTCCTCCAAGACCATATCAATTGTTGTGGGTTTTATTTTTGGTCTATTAAACATGATTTTACATGATACACACATACACTGACTTTGCACACCATTTCTTCACTCAAAAGCATTAACTCACTTTTTCTGCTATGCCGTGTGATGAAACTAAGAGAGTAATGCAAAGGCAAAGGCATACATCAGCTGGACTTGAGATTTTCTCTGAATATTAGAAATCACAAATCAGAAAAGACTCCCTCTCCACTGCTACAATTAGATCATTGGGAGTTAACTAACAGCTGTTTCCCATATCAGCTTTACCATCACTTTGTCCAGAATGGCTGTCACTTTACCTCACTTGTACACACCTTAATCATCACATTTATGGTTTTTTAATATTAGTCATTCACAAGACTCTTTGAAAGTATGTAGAATAACTTAATTGAATAAAAATCCACAACAGTCATTGAGGAAGCTCCCTTTCCAGAGATGGAATATTCTTTTTTGATGTAAGCAGTTCATGATTTTCTAACTTTATACCAAGTTATTCAACCCATTAATTACTTACTTGTAAAAATGAAGAGAATTTAATTATTTCTGTATGACAGTTTCTCTTGTCCTCATAATTATTTGAAAAAAATTGTATTTTTTTGCCTCCCTTGTGTTCTCTACCAAACTTAGCTATGATTAGACCTGTGCCATTTTTAGAATTTCACTGCTGCCAAACAGTTTGTAACAGAAACTACAGCAATTCATATTTGTTCCTTTTTAGTTACATGCTGGTATCATTTAGCACTTGTCCATTGCCTAACATGCAGTGCTCTCAGCTGTTCTATTTTTATCTATTTATGTTCATTCTTATTACTCCCTTGTTGATTAACTTCCCTTTTTAATCAAATTTTTTTAATCCAAAGAAGTTCTCTTTCACGATTAATGAGTTGTATTCTCTGTCATCTAATGAATCAGCCTTGCACAGTTCTCAATTATCATTGTAGTCTTGTTTCAGTATTACCTCCCACTCCACTCTCTCCTGTTTTCAAATTCACATACATATATTTATATATTAAATTAGAAAGTATGCTATGTTTACTCTGTGTCATTGACTGTACTGTGTTTTCACGTACCAAACAAAATTATCATAATTACTTTTGGTTCAGTGATCAGTGGCTTAAAATAACAGCAGCACAGCAAAATGAGGGTCTTCTGTGTAATCTAAGGTACCTGTACTTTGCAAAAAACACTAATTAAAGACTTCATATGATGTTACTACCTATGGCAACATGAGTCCTTTCCTCATTCCCAAAAGGAATAATCAGAATGTGACAAAGTATGCTACAATTATTCTATTCATCTTCCAAGGCAGGATATGGGGAAAAAAATCCTGTGGTCTATGAGGAATAACACCCAACTTGAAAGGGAGGCTGAGGAAATCAGGCTCCCCAAGAACAAGGTGCTGGGCTGAACTAGAAACAGCTTTCCATGCTTTGAGAGTTGAGATACAATCATAAAATATGCTTCGTGAAAGTTCCCCCAATGAATGCTTTAGGTGAAAAGAAGTTTGGATTCTTAACAAATATTTTTCTCAGTCTTACTTTTCTTTCAATAGTGAAAAAAGTACCAAAAAGAGGAAAAACAAAATCTGAACAAAAGCAACTAAACAGGAATGTTTTACTCAAGTAATTGTTCTCTACATTTTCATAAAGGCACAGGTATACTAATATATTTCCAGGGACCTTTTTAAATTTGCAGTGCTGAACTAAGTTTCCTGAAGGTTTATCTTAGGTTCTATATTCCTCAGCTGCTAGATCCTGTTTTGCACATACTTAAAATGTAAGTGTATGTTCTGTCAGCAGAGGCTGCATCCCAGTTATAAGGAAAGTAAAATGTGTGTGCATGCATATATTCTAGCAATCAGTCTGTCAATTTTACAAATATTAAGTTCAAAGGGGTGGCCTATGCTGTAACACCAAAATCATTTACACACATTTATTCCCCCTTCCAGGGATAAAGCTTTTAAGTGTCTAAATCACTACTGAAAAGAAAATTGGGTACCCTTGAAAAATGTTACTGTGTATAAGGTAGTAACAGCGTGTTTCCAAAAGTTGACAAAATACGGTTTTAATTATGCAAGTTCTCATACATCAGTAACTTGCATGTGAGTAAGCTCTCTGCATAATAATATCCATACATAATATACATCGATAACACACAATTATAATTGAATGCTTGTAATTATTTTCAGGATCAAAGCCCTTATTAAAAATTCAAATTAAAGCGTTTTATAATGGTAGTAGTCATGATGGACTTACATGTGCATATAATGAAATTAAGCCCTCTAATAAGTGGGATGTTTTGCATATACAATTAGATAATCTTAGAAGTGATCAGTGTAGGGCTGACAATTGCTAGGAAACAAAAAAAAAGATTAAATTGTGATGCTATAACATTTACTAGGCAAATAAGAAAAGCAACAAAACTTAAAACCCAGTATTCCTTAGGAGATATGGTGAACCTGCCGAACTAGTAAAGTGATAGAAAACCTGAAGGGATGGGATGTTTGGCTCTTTCTGGGCTAATGACCTTAAACCCTTCTCTAAGTAATGACCAACGTCGAGGGACTGCAGCAAGGAAGAACATCCAGATCATAGGCTTGCAGCCCAGCTCCTGCAGCCCTCTAGGTGTTTGCTCATGTTCCCTGCATTCTGCAGGTTCTTCAATTTGTTACTATACTGAAAAAAATTCACAGATTTTGCCTCAATATTGTTCGGTCAGCATTAAGATCATGGAATAAAAAGGGCTTTGTGGAAACAGAGGGGTTCTTACTAAAAAATATTTCCAGAAGATTATATAATATAATAATATAAATTATTAATTAATTATAATAATAATAAGAAGAATATAATCCAGAAGATTGGGACTAACAAATATTCTCAACTGATGAGGTATAGAAATTCTGCACATGAAGCTATACAGTCTGAGTACAATGTCACTAATTCAGAAGGTAAAAATACGGGAAAGTATTTGAGCTGTGATATCACTGACACACCACCCTCTCTCTGTTAAGAAACTGGACTTCCATGTCGCATTTAAATCATATGCTCTTTGGTAGCGGGGCTCCAAGATGCTCATAAATTTAAAGACCCCTTTTGTAAAGAAGCTCCAGACATGTTTGTGGTTAGGGACAAAGTAAAATATCCCAAACTATTATTTCATTTTAGCTGAGACAACAATGATGCCTACTTTGTACTTAAAGCCAAATATTCTTGTACTGCTACTAACAGTAGATTAATCACTGAATTCCTTTAAAAATAATAAACTATTTCTACCACGAACATGCTCTTAGAAGGGGTCTGCCATCAGCAGAGCCACAGGTGAAATGGCAATAGCAGAGAGATGTTCAGCTGACATTAAAGATTCTAGCTTGTGCTTGAGGCTGTGAGTGGGCTGATGCTGTGGGAAGCCTGGGGCATGTCCGCAGGCATCGGAAGCCCTGGAGCATCCCCCAGGCTGCAGGGGTCAAAGACAGGAACAGATGACAGCACCACACAGCTCCTCCACATTAGATATTAAGGAATGGTTTTGCAATCTGGTACTGTAAGAAGTTGCAGAAACAAAGAAACGACTCAGGCAAATACCATCAAAAACAGGGACGACTAATTTTTAGATTTTTTTCTGGCTTAGCAAGGATTAATATTTGCTTTTGTGGAAAACAAAGGTTAAAGACACTTAGAGCTACCAGTTGGGTATAACCAGTTTGCTTAAGAAGATTATACACAGCGATTTGTTTTAAAAATTTAAGAATGCATTAGAACATAAACCTATAAACTCAACCAAGTCCACCAGGGAGCATTATTTCTAAATAAGAAGATACACATTCTAACATTCACCCAGATCTTAGGACTATGTTTGCTATCTAATTCATGTTGCATTTCCAAGAGAATCTACCATCAGTATTAGGAAACAAATGAAACGACATCATAAAACCTACAAAAACAAATGTAAATTCCAACTCTATACAACAGTTTGAGGTGTGGCTTTGCTAACTGTATCACAGCTGCATCTTACCGAAGGTGTGGTGGGACGGGAAATGTTTCTTTTAACAGCAGCAGTCTAGAAGCTTTTGTCTGGTTATGAAGTAAGGCTCTTGATCATTACTACTTAGAGCAGAACTCTAAAAGTGTATAATGGATTATTTTTGTAGTATAAAGTGGCTGAGTTGGTAGTTTCTCATAATAGCTCACCCATGCATTCATTTCTTCAATTTATAAAAACAGTGTCTAGATAATTTTCCCTAGAAAATTTCCCTTTCAAATATTATCCACTCAACACAAACATTTAGTTTCTTTGTAAGTTTCTTGCTCCTGCCTAGTGCAGAGAAATAGCTCCAAAGCTAGCTCCTGCTAAGGGGGAAAGAAACAAACACAATTTTTCACTGTGCTCTGCATGAATGTATTGGGGTTTTTCCACCTTTAAAGGTGCAGCATAAAATAAATAAATAAATGTTTGTTTCTACATAAATGGTGAAAATATCGGAACTGAGATATTGGATCATACTTATTCCCTGTCATTAACTTTTAAAGGGAAGAACTGACCCCCAGCCAATATTTGACAGATATGATAGCCACAGCTAAGAAGCAGAGTGCTTAAGATGGTAAGTATAGGAATACTAGTAGATTCAATATGAGGGCTGAGGCTACCTCACAAAAAGTCCTGCATAATTGACAGTTACACAGTTCTTTTAACGCCTACTTATCAATTTGTAAAAATAAAGTCATTTTATACCATGTTTGCTATTTCTGTTGACACTTGAAATATGCTTTGGAATTCTCAGCTAATAGTGAAGTTGAAGGCAACTACTAGCTTTCTAGTTCAAAGAATAGCAAAACACAGAACAGATTAAGAAAAAAATAAAATAAAAAACAAATTAGGGGGAAAAAATTAAATAATATAGCCACAGTTTTATTCTGCACATAGGAAGGGCTGGAAAAATGAGGAAAAGTGGGGTCTATTTATCTAGGTATTGATGAGCATGTGTTCTGTCTGCTCAGACATGCTGGGAACGTTTTCCTTCACATTGTACAGTCCAGTAGGGCACTATTAAAGAAGAATTGGAGGATTAATCAGTGTGTTAATTGAGCTTATCTAGATCATGATAGATGGGCACAACTTATTAAGCAAGTTACTGTGGCAGCCATACTCATCTGTTAAACCCAAAATTAATAGATAAACAAACTTAAGTTCACTTTCTCATTGATTTTTATCCAGCTGCAGTGGACTATAAAAGAGCTATCGGGCAGAGCTATCCATTTGCTGTCAACTCAGAATACCGTAAGAAGCAATTGCTAATCCTTCAATGATATCTCACTAAATCCTAATCTCTACAAATTGTTCTTGGAAAAAGCATTAAACTAGTCATCAAAGCAGGTCTTTAATTCTTCTTAAGACTTACTCAGACTGTAACACATTAGAGATCATACAAAGTCCTAAAACTCTGAAAACAATATAAAAGATATAAATCGGATGGACACTGACAGCTGCAGGTCTGCACCTTCCTGTGTTTTGTGTGCTCTGAAATAAATATAATGTAGGAAAATGGATGATTATTAAAAAAAATAAAAATCTTCGCTCACATAAAAATTAAGATACCAGTCTTTGTTTCAGATTTGCTTCACAATGCAATCTCCTATTACAAAAGGGTACAAACCATTCTTATTAAGTGGTGGAGATAGATTCATTAAAATGTCAGTGCTTGTATAAACACTAAATAAAAAGACATCATTCTTCTCACCTTTTTAAAACCTTGATTGTCTTACCTAGAATTGTATGAGATGCAACCACTAAAATGGATACCGCTACACCAGAACAAAGCTGATATAAATCAACCAGTTTTAAGACTAGCATCATTTTAGGACAGGAGAAAATAGTAATGAACATTGAAAAAAAAAATAGAGAATAGGGATATCTTTAAAATTATTAATATCTCTGTCATATGTTGGCAAAGGAAAAAATTTGTTTTGCTTCCTAGAGCCATAGAAGTAGCTCATTGACAACTTCCCATTAGAGTTCTGGAGACAGTAGAGAGGTCAAAATTGCTGATTGCAGGTAACAATCTAAGAAAGTCAAAGTTCTTCAGCTGAGACAAACATGAGGTATGATGCATAAACAGAAATGATCAACCACATGGCACAGAAAACAAATGGCTAGAAGACACAAAACCAGTGAGACAACCCAAAAAAAAAACTAAGCCAAACCTGAGGCAAAGGGATCATCTATTCTATCTGTGCACCTTACCAAGAACAAAAAGTCATACCAGACCTTAGACTTCCAAAAGTTACAGACTGCAAAACACTAGATGAAAACTGTCTTTGTGGAAGTGAAGAAAAGCTGGAAGCCATACACTGCCTCCTAAAGTCAGGCCAACTCATTTTTAGTCTATAAAAGGTCATTGAGTATGAAGGGTACACAGTAAAAATATATATGTGCAGACGTACTGAGCAGTTGGCAAAAATAATTTTTCAACACACAAACAGTAGCAGACCCAAGATAGGCAAATATTCCTAATTAAAAATAAAAAAAAAAAAAGAATTGAGAGATTAAATCCAGATCATGCTTTTAACAGCAATGACTGACATTGAATGGGGCTGGGGGATAGATATGAAAGGATGTGCAGTAAGAGTTTTACTGCATGTGACCTCTGAAAAAGCAAATGCATTCATACATATTGGAACACACCACACAACACAACTGCAAATTAAAAAGGATCCCAGTATCATAATAAACAGAATATGGTACTACCTAATACAAAGTAAGATGTTCTATTTTGAATATTCTGTATTGTCCTTATAAATATAATATCGCTCTATGTTCTCCTAAATGTTGAGAAACGTGAAGAAAAAGGCTTTTCCTTTGAAAATGACATTATTCTTCATTTAATTACCTGCTCAGGGGAATAAAACCACTGCAAAGTAACTGATCAAAATAAAGCTTAGTTATTACCATATCTAAGGAATAAAGGAAACCTACTGTATTTCTTAAAGTTCTTTCATAGTGCACTGAAATATTTATTTGAATCATAATTTCTGGAAATTAGCAAGAACATCAAATTCAGAGGAAGAAAGTGTCAAAAAGGTGCTAAATTACACAAAGAAATACTCTGGGAAGTTTAAATTATTCCCTGGGAAGCAGAACAGACTCAGAATACATGTCCCCTCCACCCAAATTTATTATTATAGTAGAATTTAAAGTACCAGATAGTGATCAAAAGTGAAGAAAGGTAATTTTAAAAAACTACCTGGATAAGTATTAAAATAATACAACCTTTTTCTGGATTGTAGAGTCACACACCCACAAAACACAGATTTCCAAAGCAAAAGTGTAGCAGTAGGTATATCCAAAAGAAGTTACATATAACCAAGAAGCAGTTACAGGTGAATTAAGACAGAAACTCCACATATGCTGAGAGGACAGAATGACTTAGTCTGCTGTCTCTGTGATGGATTTGGTTCACATCAGACAAATCCGGCAGTTGCAAACCCAAGGGAAACCATCTCACAGCATTGTTGGCATTCTCTATGAAACCAACAGGAAACTGATCCTCCATCAGAGTCCAACTGTTCTGACTGCTCCTCAGCCAACAAATCATTTGTGCAATTGGAGTTACAGCTCTCATGTGGTCATGGCAGGCAGGGAGATGAAAAAAAAAAAAAAAAACAACCCAGAAGTATCCATAGCCACATGTGAACTAGCAAGGAACATGAAGGACTCACTTATTGGAAGGGCTGACTATGTGAATTGATCTCCTTGAACACTACGCAATGCTTAGGAAAATGCCATGTTCATGCACTATGTTCTTACCAAGAATGCAATTTAAGGACTCACAACACAGAATATGGAAGATAGATCTATATTGCTATAAGAAAACATACATTTCTGGGGGCAATTTTCAAATATTTTATCCCCAAGTATAACAGAAAATACACTCTTAATGTGTAAAGATAATACAAAAATTAATCACTTAAATGCAATTATCATGGGAAAACTACAGCAGACAGGAAATTGAGTGTTGCTAAAGGTAAAAAAAAGTCTTCAAACTCTTCCTCATGAAATATGGAATGACTCAGAGGAGAGTGGATAACTTGACAACTTTCTACCTGATTGATGCAAGCAAATACAGAAAATTCTACTCCACTGTGGCCACTTAAAAAATCACAAAACACGGTAAACAGGAAAATGTGATTGTATTCTTATAGTCCATCATTTTGTTGTTTCTAGCAGCAACAGCTGCTTCTTGGAACAGCAAGAAAAGGATATCAGGCAATTAGTTTTGACTCAGTTCTCACAGAAAAGCAGAAGCTGTTTCAAAACATGAGTATGATGCAGCTCAGTTATGACTGAAAAGGAGGTTGACAAGGAAGACAACAGCCATTACAAAGAATTGGCAAAGCTTTTCATAGGACTTAGGAAATTAGGAGAAAAAAAGAAAAAAAGAAAGAAATTAAATGCAGAGAGGAAGGTCTGAGAATATAAAACGTAAGAATTTCAAATAACGCTGTAATCTAATCCAGAAGAGTATGGAATTTTTCCTCTCCCTGAGAGCAAGAGAACACAGCAGGGGAAGACAGCAAGTCAAATAACAACACATCCTTTCCAAAATAATAATAATGTACCCGAGCATATTATGCAGGAAACTAAGAGAATTTTAAAAGCTATTAGGTAAAGGTAATACATAAAGTATTTAAATGTATCAGTCACACAGAGGAAGGATATGAAAGAATCAGATATTCTACTAAAAGATCAGGCATCAATTATGGATACTGCAGATAAAATAAATTAGTTCTGTGCATTGATCTTCACCACAGAATATGATGGGGAAACATTTCCTACAAACTTTATATTTCCAGTAGGAACCACTTATAGTGAAAATGAAGCACTTACATAAAAGAAGCATCATGGAAAGATTCTAGAAGATTACTCTCTAAAGCTCATTGCAAATTCCAGGGCATTTGCCAAAAAAAAAATCCAATTAAAATCCCCCAAACAAACAAACAAACAAAAACAACAAAACAAACAGATAAGCAGAAACAGATATCAAACTACAACTTTGACTCTCATAAACAAAGGTGCACCAAGGTATTCCAAATATTTCTCTCTCCAGAGTTTCGTAAGAGGGAGAGACCCATAAGAATGAAGCAAGTTTTGAATACAGTGAAGTGATTCACTGCTTACAGGAAGCAAGTATCAAATTTACATTCTGCAGTTGCCTACATCAGTATTTTTTACTCTAATATAGCAACTGGCAGAGAAATGAAAACTGAGGCAAGACAGATGAAACTGCGCAAGAAACAAGTAAGACACAATGCCATCACTGGACTTGCATAGTAAATACAAAGAATATTCTGAATTTGAGTACTTTCCTTATTAGGTAGAATTTTGAAGGAAGGACCGCCCTTCATGATAATTTTTTTTGAAAACTAGCATTTTGTATTAAAAAAAACCCTAAAAGCAAAATAAGAATGTTGTGAGCACCATTATGGGGATGATTCTTCATTCACTGAGACATGTGGCAGCTTTTCCACAGGTTCCACTTTTTTCCAAGGTTCAGGGATGGAGGAGCACAGAGCACTCAGGTGATGACAATGACAATAAAAAGTTCTTTCTACACAGTGCAGAGGCAGCACAAAAAACCAAACAACAAAAACAAAAACAAAACAACAGGTTTGGCTGGCAAGGAAATCTTTCTATTTGGGAAATTGAAAAAGTAGACCAAAATGGCCCATGATATGCAGAATCTTTTCTCTAGCTCATATTACGTTTTTCTCTTTGGTAGAGCTACTCATTCCAGGAGAATCCCTGGGAAAAATACCACAGCATCCTGTTGGAGAGCACAACAGGAATTGTTTCCAGACTCTATCACCTGATTGTGGGCGTATCATCCTGGGGCAACTTCCTTCTTCACTCTTCAATAATTCACCCGCTGGCAGGAGTCTCACTGTAATAAATTAGGCCTAAGAGAAAGCACACTAAATATTCACAATATCTACAGCTCCACTGATTTTTCTGCTCTTCTGAGCTTCTAAATCTCTCTTTCTCATTTTTTTTAGCATAAGATCTTTGCTTCTACCTCTACCGTCCTATTCTCTCTGGGAATTTCTGGATGAGCTTAACGGAACAGCAGCAATGGAAGAATCGGCACAGAAGACTGAAAAAAGCATTTGCAGTTTCACTGAATCAGCAAGACACAGGTACACAGCATATATCAAAAAAAAAAAAAAAAGAGGAAAGACAGCTTCTGTTAGGTTTACTGTGTACATATCCTCCAAAAAAATATATCACTTTGGAATAATTGTTACAGGTCTCTAGCTACAGAATCATCAAAGAAATATTGATATCATTACTACAGTCTATGCTTTGAGAAGTAAATACAGCAGAATATATAGCAGAATATATTAGATTTCATGCCTATGACAAGTTGAAGCCCAAGTTACAGCTAATTTTTAAAATGTGCAGCACCAAATTCTTCTTTGATCATATCTTGATTTCATGTAAAAACTCCAAATATACCATGTGATTCTTTTTTTTAGGTGTGTTTACAAAATCATCTAATAATAACACTGATGCACTTCACAGTGACCATGCACACTAGTTACAGAATCAACTGCTTATCTCTATGAGAAGTCAATCATTTGGTGGAGTTTCACATAGTTTACATAAAAAAAGCACCTGGGACTTTGGAGAACAGTGGATTTCTTTTCTTCTGAAGTGCTTCATAAAGAGTTTGAGACTTTGACCCTTTTTAACATAAATCCTTATTATGCAATGACCTTGAAACCTTGGGAAGTTCAGGTCTTGGACAACCATTTCAATCTGAAGCTGCAAAACTGTATGACTTCACTTTCTGGAGAACAGACACTTCCTGCATGGAAGCTTGAGAAAGGAAATTCTAACCACCCATGCCTCTTACATGAAACTCACAAAAAATACTACACGCAAGCAGGATTATTTAGGGTACGGAGAGTCAACCCAATAAGCCATTTGTTTCATCCCAAATACTGGGTCAAAAAAGTCACTGAGAAGGCGTTTGATTCTCCAAGACTATCACAATGGTTGTTTAGATTACAACTGTCTTAACTTGCATAATGGGCAAATATTGCCTTGCTTCAATAACTTACAATTTTTAATTCTTTTACATGTTCTTTTCTTTCAAGACCTGATGTTTACACTGCAGCTTTCTCTACAGATTACAAATGTGATTTAAAAAGTTGCACTTGCAGATCCCAAAGAAAATCCTAAGGCAAAGAAACCACTCCTATGCCAGATACCTTGAAAAATCTTTCTCCTAGTGCTTATCTGACTACCATGTGGATGACATGCCACATGATCTCTACTGAAACATGAGGAAAGGGGGCATACCAATTGGAAAGATTTAACTTTCACATTATTTGTGCAAACTTTTTTAGTGTTTTGATGTGCTTATAATGGGATTATAATACAACTGTTACACATCAAGATTGACAGAACCTAAGTCATACCGAATGTAAGAACACTGTCAAAAGCCTTCTACACAGATACAGCTTCCACACAGTACTACCATTCAGAAAAAATGGGCTGCTAGTTGGGCCCAACTGTTCCAGACTGGAAGAGTTGAACTGTGTCCCACAGTGGCCATTTGCAGAGCTTCCACTGACTTCAGTGGTCAACCACTCTAGGCAACCCCATGACTGCCTGGGGAACAGATATCCCACCCTGCAGGGTGCACACCATCTATTCTGGTCATAAAAACAATGCCAATCTCATAGTTAACATCACAGTTCTATTCACTTATTACTCCTTGTTTTCAATCCATTTCATTATTTTATTTTCAACCAAATACTCACAGCTCTCCATTCCAAACAGCAGATTGTGCCACTTAATGGCAATTAAATGTCTTAACAGCATTAAAAAGGTTATTACCAAAACATGTTTTTCAAGCACCAGCATAAATCATTTCATATAAGCTTTGAAATTCGTAATGACTGAGCCTTCAATGAGAATGTCTGTGTTGGGGTCATACATCTAGGTCTTAATACAATATTTATCTTCAGTAATAACTAATGATACTAAACCTTTCTTCAAAATATCAACACAGTCTGAATATATGAGCATTTTAAGATGACAAACATTTTCTTGCTCACCATTAGTTTCTTTGGTACAGACATTGTTTTTAAACCCCAAACTCAACCGCTGGATAAATAAGCAAATAAAAAACCGCTCAGCAAGTCTTACTCATATCTATTTAGACTTGAACGCTAAGCATATCAGTTATGAAAAACATTTTCAGCTAATTTAAAAAAAAAAACAAACCTCACACTTATTTGATGTTGGAATCCTACTATTGGAAGGAGATTGAAAAGTGAAAAGTTACATCCCTTCACCAAAGAGACACAGAAAAAACATCTACCCGTTTTTCTCCAATTGTATTGGTAGATCTACTATGATATCCTATAAAACTTGTCTCATTCTCCATCTGAGATCTACTCTAAAAATGTGTTTTTATTGTTAATTTTTTTCCTAAAGAGATCAGCATAGTTACACTTCATAAAAGACAACTATGAGCAAATGCAGAACAACAGACTAGGCTAAGCAAGTCACTCCTTTGTAACTGTTTATTTTAAATGTTAGCTAGAGCCCACTTATTCTCACTTACCTCATTGGGTTTGGATTTGGCTTAGGATCCCACCTACTCAGAGAGCATTTTGACTCTATATATAGAAGACTACACCATACTGAAAGTGTTTCTTCCTTTTGATGTGAGATATGGCAACAATAACACTTTGGTTCTAAAATATAACAAGACAGCAATATAAAACAGAGTAGTTACTAAAATTCCCACTGACAAGTGATTATAAAGTTAAGCTAAAAAGATTTAAATAGGGTTGTCATAATGGCAGGTTTTGGCCTAATGAGAGTCCCAAATTCAAACCTGACTCAACTCACTGCAGGACAAAAATAAAGAATTACAAACTAGAGTACATGGCATGTTAGGGTGTCTCACAGCCCTGCCCTCCTGTCAGATACACCCCTGTCATATGGGGACAGATCTTGGCTATATGTCCCTTCCTCTTTAGCATTACAGTCCAATAGATTTCACTGTCAGAGAATTATTGAAAATTATCAAACAACAGCACACTCAAGGATATCAGACACTTTCTGAAATTTAAAATGAGACCTGTGAAGTATATTTCCTTATTACTTTTTGAATATTCATTTTAACACACCTCATTTCTCATCTGTACCTCTTTGCCATGTCTTTATTTCACAACTGAAACAACCTGAGCTTCAGGAAAAGAAATGACCACTTCTGGTCTCCTAACCTCCAGTATCAAAATAGTCTCTGATCTGTTACTTTCACTGAGGTTTTAACAACTTTTTGAGATGAATACCAGACTAGTAAGAAAGCTGAAATAGTGAAAAAGAAGTCATTCTGTAGCAGCTGACTATTGTAACAAATCAACACTGCAAAAGTCACCCTTCTTCTGGCGGAAGGGGACAGTCAAGGTAATTTCGTTCCACTGTAACAACAAAGGGCAGAGCTCCAGAAAAGACACTGCTGCACAGTTTATTCAACCTGCACACTGTCTTCAAACAAAATATTTCCACCTACGCACTAGAAGACATGCTTTTTCAGTACCTAGTGGGAAAAGTTATTTCGTTATGTAAGAAATCATTATACAAAGTAATGAACAAAGATGCGAAATAATGTTGACACTCATGATATTGTGTTTGAGATTTTGTGTTTCTTGGTTTTGGGGTTTTTTTTACATCAACTTATTTTCCATTAACTACTACTTAAATTGCATATCACATATATTTAATATCCTCCTAATTTCCTTTATTTATGTGTTTTGATTATCCCAACCTTCATTTATGCAGAACTGAACTTAGAAGCTTTTAATTAACTGCTTGCCAGTGAAGAGTTCGACCAAAATCTGGTGATAATTAGAAGAAATTAGTTATGTTTGGACTCTAAATTCTTTAAGAAGCTTTAATTAAGAGTTCTCATGTAAGACACTCAATCTAATACAAGTCTGTGGTCTATCCTGCTTCTTGCTGTGATTTTTACAGAACTGCTGAGCAGCCTACTGCTCCCATTTGGTTACATATGAGATGAGTTCCTCAGATTCTAATTCTATTCCATGACACAAAAATATAGCAAATTTATCTTCAAGTAGTATTTGTTAAGAAAAAGGTCCAAGAGCCTATGCTGTTTATGATTGCATTCATAAAGAGGATTACAAATATGAAAAAAATATTAAGAGTGTTAGAATTTTAAGGGATGGTTGAAAATAATCTCTAATTAAATAATTCAAATGCAATGTGTCTAATTAACTACACATAATCATACAGTTTCTTCCTAAAAGCATTTTAAAAAATTAGCTCCCTAATAAACCTACACTACTTTTAAGCAGACAAAATTCTCACCCTGCACAAATAAAACATCTCACAAGAACTCTTAATCTATCACCTACCATACCTCATCCTCACTAGAGGACTACCTACCATCACCTCTTTAGAGTGAGGAATTTTATCTCTAGGCCTGTCCAATACACCTTATTTTCTATAGGTACATCATTGATCAGTCAGGGGCATTGTAAAAATCAGGGATAAATGTACTTCAATTATTGTAAAATATAAATGCATGTTCATGTTGCCCAAATATGCACTGTAAACAAACCACAAAAGAGGTAACTCCTCAAAAGAGTAACTCTGTAACTCCTCAGCCTGTGTGTGTTCAGTTCACATTCACAGATCCACCTTAGAGCATTGAAGCTGTGGCTGGCTACAAATTCCCTACATCTGCCAAGGTAACAAAGGACAGCTTTTGTATGTAAACACAAGCATTGTAGTGTACCCAACTACTGAAATTCGGTAGATGCAAGTGATCTCTTCCATCTCCTATAAAATAACAATTACAGTATCAGACTCTTCTTTCCTCCCCTCTTTAATGTATCACACAGTGGCATTACAGCTTCATATATTCAGGTTAAATCCAGCCATCCAATAACTAAAATCTGAAAGAATTCCTTATTGCAGGAAGATACTTCTAAAACCAATTTAAAATATTAAGTTACTTTCTTGCTTTTCATTCAGGACTAAGTAAGCCTCCATAATGAATGTGCTCCAGATATGAAAAGGTATTAGTAACATTTCTTTCCCTCTGTGCTTTTGTGGAGAACAAGGCAGGATAGTTAATGCTGACAGAGGCCAGGCAAAGGTCGTGTCTTCCCAGATAAGGCCAGAGTGTGCTGAAGTGCTCCTTGTGCAGAAGTGTGGGATGGGCACAGCTCCCCTGTCACCTCCACTGCCCACCCGCCACCCTTGTCCTCTAAGGCAAGGTGACAGCAGCCACCAGGTGGCAAATGTTCACCCTCCCCAGTACAAATGGGACACTAAGTATCCTGTGAATGTTGCGTTTTCTCTGTTGTTTTTATTATGATGAGCATCAAGGTCATCATCTTCACAGCTCAGAATCAGTTGAGGTAAAGGTACAGCCTCCTAACAGAGCCACTTTAGTGGAAAGAGCCTGTGTGCATTATCAGAACGTGTTGCAGAAACACAGTCCCAGTTTAGTAGTACACTGCAGCATTTCTACATTACGTTGAGACAATCACTGCATTTCAAAGTGTGTGTGCTACATAAACTTAGACACAGCATCAGTAACTACTTTCACCTGTTAGCATAATTTATAAACTGTCTTTTTCTAACGTTTTTGATTCATGAAAACTAATTACAATCAACTTCATTACACTGAGAACAGCTTATAAATAAACACCTGACCCTGTGAAATATATGGTATGCTCTATTAATGTAAGTTATAAAATGAAGATTGAAATCTAAAAGCAAAAGAAATCCAATCTACTTAAGGTAAAAGTCATTGCTGTATATATTTATCCATGGCATTTCAGCTTTCTAGTTATTATTTGAAACAAAAAATAGGAATTGAACTTTTAGCACTATGACCATTATGTAGCTGTGCCAGATTTCAGGCTAAAGACTAATGGGGTTTAGCTACTTATGAAATAATTATAAAAGTACCTCTGCCCTTCTAAATCAGGAGCACTGACACTCATCAGAATAATCCCATGAGTTAAGTTCCTGAACCCACTGCACACTGAATCCTAGCAGTGTAAAGTCTGGCAGGAAAATTACCACACCATTTCAGTGCAGGTTTTGGGTTTCAAAGATCCTCCTTCCACTGACAGACTGGACAAGAAAAACAAATTGCTCTCCACACAACACTACTTCTAACAAAAACACTAACAAAGCACAACCCTTTGGAAGACAATTACTAGATTGTTTTTAGCAAGTATTATATAATTATAAATCAAAACTTCTGGAATAGCTTAGCACTATTCCAATGATAACCCTCTAACTACTTGTACTGTAAATCCACCAAGAGGAGAGCAAAGGTTCCCTACACCTTTTTTTAATATTCAACAGTATTACTCAGCCACTGAGAAAGCCAGCTAGCTACAACTTTCAGCCACTCTGAGCACACTACTGGAAATGCTATTTTACTGTGCACAGAACTGAAAGACAAAAGTAAACAATAGCATTGCACAGTGCAGCACAATTTTGAAGGTTAGCAACACTTTCCAGTACGAGTTTTTTGGTTTTGTTAAAATCC
Source organism: Campylorhamphus procurvoides (assembly GCA_013396655.1). NCBI lineage: Eukaryota > Metazoa > Chordata > Aves > Passeriformes > Dendrocolaptidae > Campylorhamphus > Campylorhamphus procurvoides. Next base: position 1,662,583 of record WBMV01007112.1, on the reverse strand, counting down.
TGATTACATTTAGAAGCAGCACAGCAACTGGAGACTAGATTGCATTTTTCCTACGTTCTTTGTAAACCACTGTAGAAAAAAAAAAAAAAAGGACTTGTCATTGCAGTAAAAACAGACCACCAACACCCTTTCAAGAGAATAAATGCATCTTATCTCAATGCTTGCTTTACAACTTCTGACATCAGTGAGAATAATCAGACCTGGAAAAGAGGCTATTTGCTATTAATACTAATTTAATGATTTGCTGTTATGCAGTGCTATAGCCCCTCTATCTGGTAACAGCCAGCAATCAAGGCTCAGTTTCTGCTGAACTAGAAACCTGAACTTCAGCAGCAATGATGCTGCAAAATGAACAATGTGAATATAACTTCATAATTTTGGTTTCAGAAAATAACTACATTTTAAAATACATATTGCCATTTCTATTGTTCAGAGAACATTTTCAATCTACAAGCTTCAGGGAAAAGTCAGTTTTGGCATATATCTAGCTGAGGGCATAATACAGAGAAAAACTGTACAAAACCAGAAGTATTTTCAAGAATAATGAGAAAAAAAAAATCAGATGCAGAAATAATTTAAAAGTGACATGTAAAACGATTCAGAACCTGTGTGTATTATGACAGTATACAACAAGCAACTACAGTTCCCAAGAACACATACATTCTACTACAGAACTTATTTCAGGAAAAGAGTAAACAGAATAATGCTCTATTCTTCAAGGCAGTGCTAAGAACACACACAAAAAGAAAATGCACTAATGGAAACTCGGTTCTAATAAGCACATTTAAATGATGTTGGCAGCGTTAAAAGGTTGATGTACATTTACTTACACAGGCATGTTTTGTAAGCATTCACACTGCAATCTAAGGCAGAGTAACAGATATAATCACACAGATGTTCACATAAATTAGCCCTTATTCTGCAGATGCATGACTCTAGAAACAAGAGAATGCATCACTCGCACACCCTTTATGTTTGTCAAATTTGGCCATATAGCAATTTCATTATAAAAAAATGGACGACTGTAAACTACTAAATTCAGCACAACTGCTACAAAATACTATCAGAATATTTTTTCTCAATTCTTTGCTAACAGAGTTACAAAATGCCTCAGTGAAAGATCTGATTTTTTGTAAAAAATATTAATTCATTTTTTCACAAAGAGCACTTACCACATTGCCAATATAGTTGCACTGCTAATGTGCACCTTTCCTGTGAGTGCAAAATACAAGGTGAGGGGGTGGGGAGGGGGTGAGGATAGGACACAACTGTAGGGCCAAGATATTAATTCAAATTTTAGAAGACAAAGAAAAGCCATAAACATAGAAACTAAAAACCAAAAAGATGCTAAAGTAAAAAGAGGAGACTTTGCAAGTTGCTGGATTTATTTCACAGGGACTAAAATAGGAATTTCTTCAGAAATTCCAGACCAAAGTTCATCTTTTTATCCAATGATATCTTTTTATTGGACAGGGAGCCTCTTCCATTCTACCTGAGCTTTTCACAAAGGTATAATTCTTGCAGAAATACAAAAATAAAACCATTCTAAGGAAAAAACATACATAAATTTGGACTTCAAAATCAGTTCCTCAACATGATATGTAGTGAATTATCTGTCTTCTACTGTCAGTAGTCAACAGATGCACATAAAAAAAAAGACCTGAAAATCATGGAATCCTCCTATTTACATAATACATGAGAAACCCAGCTTTGGAAATGCAAAATTTTGCTCTTGGAGGATGGACAAGATGGAATACTGGAAGAAATATTTTCTCTATATTATATTCAATATTACTACAGTAATACTGAGTATATAGACAAAATTTCAGAAGAAAACATTTTAACAGTAAGCAACAAGCATTTAGTTAATGTATTTCTCCTTACTATCTCCAAATTTCCTAAGGAAGAGTTGATCCAATTAGGTATTTCTTCCATGAAAAGGACATTGAAATTTATAAATGCAGTTGCTATTCTAATTTTCCTCGTGGCTGCTTTATTCATTTTTTTCCTCTTGAATGCATTCTACCAAGGGGCCCCAGAAATCTGTGTGATAGAAAGTAAAAAGTCATTCAAAAAGCACTTGCCCATCCGTGTGCATTTGCTTTCTTTGTGTTACCTAGAAGCCTTCTGAATGCTCATCCTCCTCTCTCCTGTCCATGTCAGAAGTGCCCTCGCTCCACCCTCACAGGGAACTGCTCTCCTCCACTGAAAAGGTACTTTACTCAGTGGAGTGGCTTGAGATTAGGTATGAAGGGGAAAGTAAAAGCAAAAAAGCAAGTTTATGAGTTGTCCACCCTAAAAATTTAGTTCCAAACAATGAGAAAACATAGCCCCAAGTATTACTGCGAAGCACAGCTACCCCATTGTTAATTAAAACTCTAATTCTTACCATTTCAATCCAAGAACTAAGTCCCTCAGAGGAAGAAAACCCTTCCATAGCATAAAGTATTTCACTATTTTTCCTACTCTTATAATGCAAAATAATAATTAAAAAAGTATCTGTGCTTAATAGTAACCATGAGAACAAATCCCTTCCACACGGCACCTGAGATTTCCAAATTAAGAAAGGTGCACTTCAACTTAGCATTCAGTCTAAGTAGCTACCATGAAACCTCCAGGCTTCTTGTCTGAACTGCACTGCAAGCACCAGACAAAGGAGCCGTCCTGTTTAGCAAAGACTAGTCCTGGGATTACTACAGCCTTTGAAGTCCTCATCCTTCTCACAAACTGGCACATCCCAAATGCACAAATATGTCCTTGTGTTTTGTGCATATGCACACACACGTGCACAGATAAAACAGAGTATTGCAAAGTTGTTCAAACCAAAAAGAAGCTCAAAGAGAAGCCACCAGGCTAAGACAAACAAAAGTGTCTGCTTTTAACCAATTTATTTATTTATATTTGTGACCACATTATTCCACATGATTTTACCAGGCACTTCTGCTTTGTTTCCAAACAAGTCACAAGAGGAATCAGCAAAAGCAAACACTAGTATGTTTTAGATACTTCCTGAAAGTTATAAAATATAAAGATAAAGTGCAGGCCAAATCCATAGCAATCCATGTATTTACTGCGCTCTGCAGGAGGTTTCACAGCAATGAGTCAGATGATAAATGATAAACTGTAGATAGAGACAGGTCCTTGCTTTAATTTTTAATTTCCATTTTCTGTGGGTTTAGACAAACAATTGACATTACTTTAGCATAACACTTTGCAATAAGTCAATACTTTAATTTAATAATGGTATTCTCTTGTCAACATATATCACACAATGCCCTGATATAGATGCAAAAAATTATGCTAAATAAAATGCAGGATTTTGCTTTTACCAGTGATCCCAGGTTAAATCAATGAAATGAGAAACCTTACAGTCTCCAAAAGAATTTTCTTCAGGGTTAAAAATCAGCATGGAATAATTTCAGCCATATCCCTTCCACTCATCATACCAATGCTATGAAAGTTCTCCCAGGTCATAGGATTCCAATGAATACTTTAATAAAAAGAACCAAGAAGAATTACATCTGAATAGAATCAACGTACATATCTGAGTGGGACTTATTTGAATATTCCACTTCTTTAGGAATTCAGTGATAACTGCAGTAGTCCCTAACTATAAAGAAGATTATAAATGGAAAATGGAATTAAGTCTGGTGCCATTCAACTTAATTGAAAGAGATGAAGCAAGCTATAGCTATAATATATGAAAAATAAAACTAAAATAACTTTCATTTTAGTGGTGTGGCCATAATTTTGTATTTGTTATTTTTATCTTGATGGTAGTCTTCCTGTTGACAAATATTTAAGATGGGAAACACAAATATAGTCATGTCTGTAGAATACTGACTGAAGGTATGTGAACAGAAACTAAGTGGGAATGATGAAGAAGCAAGTGCTCTTATAACTCCCAGTTATTTGCCTCAGTATTTTTTTTCCAATTCAACAACTTTTGAAGCATTTAAAATTGATACGTAACTGGCATATTAATCTTAATTAATGCTACAGGCACATGCTTTACAGTCACGTGTGCTCCCCTTGATTTCAATGACAGCTCATGATCATAATGCAAAGTGTTCACAGATAGATGTCATTTGTTGGCAGAACGCTGTAGAGCTCTGGGGAGAGTAGGTCTGGTTTTACTACAGTTTGGCACCTCCCACAACACCCTCCAGTTGGTGAAAACCCCGCAGTTCCATCTAAGTGTCATCCTTAATGTGAAAAAGATATTTGAGTCAGTGCAAAATAAAACAAACAGCTTTTACCAAAATGTCAGTGCTGATAACTGTGCATCTGCCAGATGCTTGTTACTTGAACCCATGCCGTGCATAACAAACAGTCAGAGATATGACTAGGACAAACGACTGGACCAGAAAATCTTTACCAGGAAATCAAAGCATACTCAGGCAGAAGTCTGGACTCATAAAAAAGGTTGCAATTGGACTTCACAAGATTTATTGATTAAGTGTTCTGTAACATCTCTGTTCTTGGCTACCATGCATTAGTTGAGCTCCACCTGCCTGACCTCAGTTCTATGCATTAGTCTTTGGTCATATGAACACAAGAGAAACCACAGTGCTATTTCATAACTGAATTCATACAGGAATTCTTATAAGTACAGTATCTCAATTTAAAGACAATAACATTACTGAAGAACCCAGAATACCATGAAAAATGCATATTGGAAAACTCAGGGCATGACTCTATAGAAATGAAACCAATTGCTTGATAAAAATAAAACCTCACTGGTATGTTCCTGTCCGTTGGTTGATTTTCCTGATCTACAGGCTGGACAACCCTTCTAAATCGGTGACTGACTTCTATATTGAGCCCTGGATGAAGAGGTTAATGCTGAAAAGCCATAGTCTTCTCATGATCATGGAAAACACACAGAGACACAAGATGCAGAGCAAGATTTGATGAGTAAGTGGCTTTTGCTTAGTCAGAACCTGAAGAATCTTCATCAAGAACTTTCAAAACAGCTAACAGCTAACTTGACTTTGAGTGAAACACAACCAAGAATTATTGTCATTATGCACACCCACAAAAAAGAGAGATTTCACAACATCTCCTCAGATGAATACACACATAGAGAAAAGGCTTAACCAACATTTATTCAGGTGGGCAATCATCTGGCTTTCTGGAGAAATGACTCCTGATTTGCCTTCCATTTTCCTAAGACCTATTCTGAGCCCATTTAATGTCAAAATAATTAAATACTCTGCAACACAAACCAGTATAAATACAGAAAACTGCTTCTTTTCTTAAAAACTGTGAAATGCTAAATAACCTACGACTCCTGCCCACATGTGTGCCTTGCAAAGCCAGGGGATCACACAAGGGCGTGCAGTATTTTGAAAGCTGGGGGATGAGATTCATCATGTCAGATTTGACGTACATTGGTACAACCAGATCTATGACTTTCATTTCAATAGCAGCTGGAGTAATGGGCACAGAAGGAACACAGAAGAATGTGGGAAATTGTGATGAATTTGATTAAAAAAATTCCCTTTCTTACTCTTAGTGGCAGATGCAGATACTTGTTCTGGGGTCACACCGTGTCAGCAGTTCACAGCAAAAAGATGGCATTTCTCCTCCCTCTCCCCTCCAGTGGATACTGCAGCCTCAAAGAATTTTACATGTATCCTCCGAGATGCTTATATGTATCTGGAGATACAGATGTAGGCTTTAAAAAAACGTTCACATGCCCTACAAATTCAAATCCTTTTTTATGTAATCTATTTAATCTTCCATTAATGATAATCTCTGCTATCAATGTGCCCAAACAGGGTCAATTTCTGCTGGATTTGCACTTCTTGCATTTCCATCCTATAACTGAGCTGTATTTAATGAAGGGAAACACCCTGCTGTAAAAGGCCTTAGCAGTGTCCCTAAAACAAATAGTTCAGAGGCTCTGCAACAGCCAGGAACATTTCAAGATTGTGGTTTTTCTTCTTCCTTTGTGTGTCTTACATGGAGGAGAGTCCTGCCAGCTGAACATTATTTATTAACCAGGATATTCCTGCCTCCTAGACCTTGTAAGGAGACAGCATGGAGGAGTGGAAATTGCTGTGGATTTCTCCTACATACCCAAAGAGACAGAAAGGGGAAAAGGACGAGACTGCAACGGAGCATTTAGACCCTAACAGGTCCCACCTGGAAAGCCCAGGAAGACACACATAGGTCATAGCAGTTTGAAGCACCACGTAACATATTTGGTTCACACAAGGATTGAAAACAGAGACAGGGGTCGAAAATCTGGCTTTATTTTTTGTTTTGTTTTCTATGAAGTACCTTATACAGATGCCTACTCCTACATGAAATGGGTTCTGCTCCACAAAAGATTTTCCTTCTGGTAACTTCTGACTTCCTTAGGTTGTGCCCACAGAACATGCAGGTTCAGACACACCTGTAAGGGAGGATGCGTCTCTCTCAATTTCCGTAGCAGACACAGGAGCAATGAGTTACTGCCTTGTATGCGGTTCTGATTTAGTGATAGTTTTATTTGTAATCATTCTCAGCCATTCGCCACCTGCACTCCCACCCACACATACATATCCAATTTGCGGTTCTTTTCCCAATTTTGTCAATTCACAAAATCAACTTGCTCTGCATATACTCTCTGCCCATACTTTCTACCCCAGTAGAAATCTATCAGCAAATAGATTTAAAAGGCAAAATAAAGTTCAAATTACTTGCTAACAAAATCCTCCAGCAGAATAGCCGTACATTAGCATGCAAAGGGAGAAGCCTGGGTTGTAAAAGTGATCAGGTTGTACTGACATTCCTAACAGCAGCAACTAAGAGTTAATGGAGGACACCCGGCTTTCATTTCCTCTACTGCATCCAAGAAAACTCAGAAGATTACTATAACACAGTATAATTGATGATTCCACTAAATAGCACCATAAAGAAATTATTTCGGCAAGGATTGCATTTGTCCTAAGTAACCTTTATGAGAAGCTCAAAGTTGATACACCTAGACCAAACGAATTTTCAGATTTAGCCCGAATCCTTAGGTTTGTGCCTGGGAGGGTGGAAAGAACCATCCACCAAGCATCAATCGGAGAACTAGCCCCCTCCGCTGCTTAAAAAAAAAATAGTCAGCTACAGCAAGACGGCTACACACGGGAGCCGGGAAAGCGCTGGGCTGCGCCTGCATATCCGCGGGGTGCCCTGGGCTCCTTCGTGACGGAGCTCGCGACAGCTCCTTAGGGAACCGGGCGCTGGGACGGAGGGAGCATCCCTGCGGAGCCCGCACTCTTCTCTTTCAAGGGAGATGAGTGTTCGGAAAGCCAAACTCCCTCACCAGCAGAGAAACACATGCACAACCCACCCCGCACCTCCCGAGGGCCAGTCTCCCTCTCCACTGCCCTTTCTGGGACGGTCATCAACGATCCCTCTCGCTCAGATACCTCCCAGCATCTCCTAAGTACCTTTCACAGAGCAGCCTAGAAGGGAGGGGGTCTGCATCTTTCCTAAAAAAACCCACAACGAAAAACAGTCGCCTCAAATGGCTGCTCCTGCCTCAACACCCATCACACCAGCAGGGAACTTGCCGGGGGTGCCATGGGGAAGGGGGCGCAGGCGGGGGAGGGAGAAAGAAGCGCAAACTTCGGAGCTCTCCGACCTCCCGGAGGGCAGGAACCGCACGGGAACGACCCGGCGGCCGCCTCGGAGCGGCGCATCGCCCCGGCCCGACCCCGCCGCC